>JAUMHN010409833.1:0-14585 GCA_032360265.1 Heliamphora ciliata
TTTGGCAATTTCATTATTGCTTCTTGGAGACTAAGTGTGAGAAGAAACCAAAGAAGAAAATAATTTCGATCGGCATCAGTGCCCACACACCGTGATCGTCGTAGCGCGTCCGGGATATACGTGAGAAGATTGCCAGATCGTCTTCAACGTATTCGGAAGTTTTTGAAACTTTTCGACAAGTTTCATAAAGGTATAACAGTATTTAGATTAATACCGTTCTTGTTTTTCAAGAAAAACGCACGCGCCATTTTTTACGGTCACGGCGCCGGTTCTAAAATTTTTTCTGCATCCCAACAGACCCAAGCCTCCGACATTAAAGCCTTGCTTAGATCATCACCCGAGGATTAGACCGTTGAAGCACATTCCCGACTTGAGGATTCTCCGACAATCTAGGTATCTCGTTTGGATTCCCGATCCTTCTAACTCCATTCTCTCTCTTTTGGAGTGATCGGGTTAAATTCAATCTTTATTTGTATATTCTTTTCATTTATCTAGTTAATTTTGTTTTGCTTCATGTAATTTGGTTACCCTTTTTACTTTCTTAGTTGTTAATTTCCTCACATTCCACATTAAGCACATTGTCATTCTCATTTTTTTTCATTAATTAGTGCCAACATTCTTTTAGCTATTACAACTTATTATTATTATTAATTGTTATAATTAAGGCACTTACATTATATGAATGTAATTGTCAATATTACATTCATACATTCCAATTAAATAGTTATGTTTATTTTATTTTATTTCTTTCTTTTATAATTAGTTTAAAGTTCCTCTATTAGTTTTTCTTATTTCATTTCCTTAATGTCCTTTTATTTTTAGTATTAATCTAATATCCTTTTTCCTTTTTTTTTAGCATTTATATTTTTATTATTTTCCTCATAGAATAGCTTCATTTTCTTTTTTTCTTCCAATGTAGTTTTAATTTCTTTCCTTTTTAAGTTTTTTTTTTTCTTTACTACTAATGTTCCATTTTATTTTCTTTTAGTTTAATATTTTTTTTCTAACTTTTATTTTCTATCTTTCTCTTTTCTTTTAATGTAAATGTAGTTTCTTTTGTTAGCATTTTATTTTCTTTTTCTTTTCTTTTATTACTAGTTTTAAATTTTCATATAATATTCTTTTTTTTTTCTTTTAGTATTAATTTAATTAGTATTTCTTTTCTCTTAATGTTAGTATTTAGTATAAAACACAATTTTCTTCTTCTTTTTTTTTTATATAACTTTATTTTCTTTTCATAACACTTACTTTTCTTTCATGTTATTAAACCAAAAAAAGTCACAAAAGAGTTTTTTAATAATTAAAACTCATTTGTTCATTTTATTTATTTATTTATTTTTTTTATTTTGCTTAAAATATAAAATGTGTGAACAGTTAGTTTTGTTTTAGTAGTCTAATAGTATTTTCTATACCTTTTTATCTTGGCTTAATTTTTTTTTGTAAGCTTTCTCTTTATTTCTTTTTCTTTCAAATCTTTAAACATTTTATTATCATAAAAAAACTCGTTATTAAGTTCTATCATTTTGGTAAACTTTTTAATATAGGAATTTCACATGTTTTTTTAATTTTTGATTATACTTTGATAGTTTAAGAATATGCATGTTAGTTTAGTGTTATGTTTAGAATTGTTTAGCATATTTTTATAGCAAATTCAAGTTTAGATAATTTTGGTAACTTCTAGCAAGTTTTTATTATTTTATGCATACTATGAAAGTTTAGGTTATTTTGTGAATATTGCATGTGGGAGTATTTAATGTATCATTTAGTTAGAAACTGCATGCCATAGGATTTAGAATTTTTCTCTTGATATTTGTTTTGATTTGGAGTGCTATGTATATATATTATGTATTTTCTATATTTAATTTTGAATGTTCTCTCTTTACTTTTTTTTTTTTTTTGTACGCATCTGAGAAATCTTATTAAAGAACCAATGATGATTAGTAGAGGCCAACCGTATGATTGGGCAAACGGGGTGCCTAACACCATACTTGATTCGTACCTCAGCCCCCGAGCCCTTTTTCTCTGGTTAACGTTTTAAAAATCAGTAGCTATTTTTATTTTTCTTAGTTTTTCTCAAAAACTAAGTGGCGACTCCATTTTCAACAAAAAAAAAATTTCAAAACTTAGTTTTCAAGGTGTTAAGATATTTTTCAAATATCTTTGAATTCCCTTATTTTTGAAACGTTTTTCAAAACAACCCCAAAATCTCAATGCCACACTTACCATTTCCATAAGAATCTTATTCTTTATTTCTGTTACACCATTCTGCTGCGGAGTGCCAAGTGCAGTCAACTGAAATGTAATCTCCTCTGATAACAAGTAATTCTTAAACTCTCCAAAGAGGTATTTCTCATCACGGTCGGTTCGTTGTGAATTAATACTTTTACCCAGACACTTCTCCGCTTCTACCTTGAATTCTTTAAATTTTTCAAAGCATTCAGACTTTTGGTGCATCGTATAAATGTATCCATACTTTGGGTAGTCATCAATGAAACTGACAAAATACTCAAAGTCACCTCTAACCTGGATTATTATAGGACGATACACATCAAAATGAATCAGTTCTAACGATTTTTTAGCTCAATAGCCTTTAGTCGAAAAGAGCCTCTTGGTCATTTTACCCTCTAAGCAAGATTTACAGACTAGAAGTGTATTCACTTTCAATGAACTCAAAGGTCCATCTGCTTCTAGTATGTTTATCTTTTTTAGATTAATATGACCCAAGCGTAAGTGCCAAAAAAACGTTTTGTTCATTAAAAAAAAATTTCTCTTATTTAATAAATTAGATGTATAATTCAATTCAGTCAGTTGCAATGTAATTGAGATTGGAGTAATAACATAAAGATCATCTACCAATGTACCAGAACAAAGAACCTATTTATTATCCTTAATAACCACAGAGTTATTAAACTAAATCACATATCCATTTTTAACCAATCTAAAAACGAAAACTAAGTTTCTTCTAATTGAGGGTACATAAAGACAATCTCTCAATATTAAAATTTGATCTCTACTAAAACTGAGAATGACATCTCCCACTACTACTACTGTTACCTTTGTATTATTATCCATATGTAGGTAAATCTCCATATCACTAAGTTGTCAAATTTTTTATAACCCCTACAATGAATTGCAGACATGATTAGTGATTCTTGTATCTACACACTAGGTTTTGACTGAAAATACCGCTAAATAAGTTTTCACAACCAGTTAACAGAAATTACCTTATTTGTTCTGCCTTCTAAGAAATACTGGACATAGATTTTTTCAGTACTTTCTCTAGTTGTAGTGAAAACATCTGTCTTTCGATTTTTTCACACCAGTTCATGGCCTACTAACTACCTTGAAAATCGTATTTTCTGTTTCTAAATATTTTTCTTCTTCATGCATTTCGGCCCAAAAGAAGAACTTTTTTTAAAAGAAATTTTCTAGTATTGAAAGAATACCATTGATAGTTAAAACTATATCCAAGTTACTTTTTTAGTTAATAAAATTTGATCCCGTTAGTTTATTTTTTTTTAGTATAACCGTGAGTGGATTGAAAGCCATTTTAATCATGAGAATCACATAATTAGAATTACCATTAATTATGACGAGCAATACTTTAAATTTATTTTAATTTGGTTCTCTCTACCATTTTAAAATTAATTCGCCAACAGCCTAGTAACCTGAGAATAACATGCCTCGTTAAGAGGATCTCTACTATCTTTCATAAAACCAGACAGGCCAATTCTTTTTAATTTTACTATCTAGAAAACTGATCTTACCAAGTAAAATTAAATAGCTGACATAATTTCAGTCAAATATATAATAGCAGTAACTTATATGGTGATGATACTATTATATACAGCCAAGTGTTAACCATTACATAATCCCAAATCAATCGATTCGCAATGAACCCTTTAGTTGAAGAAGTGATCCATGCTAATAATTATCCAGAACTATCTCTAAAGGAGATTTGTACTGGTAATACTGCAATTAATCTGTCCGATTGGGAGAAAAGCCTTACAGCCAGCACGCAAGGTTTAATTGCATCGCTTACAAACTAGTGATAAAGACTGCGAAATTTATATGTGAATAAATTTTCTCTCCCACTTAAATTTTTAAAGTATTGTTTAGGGTTATAAAATTTTGTTTAATTAAAATAAATTTATTAATTTTGAAAACTATATGATCTGAAAGAAATCAAACATATTTCCGTGTATACAATTCTAAAAATTCTGATTCGCCAAATCATCTTTTGGTATTTAAATACGTTACAAATAAAATTTAATAAATACATAGTTTTTCTTTCAGCTTTTCATCTAAAGTAGTAATTAAAGACATTTATTTATTTTATTTTCTCTCCCACATTTTTAAAAAAATAATAATTATTTCTATTAAATACTTTTTTATTTAATTAAATTAAAATTTGAAATTAATTCTCACGTTTTTCTAACATATCCGATTTTATAAAAAAATCATCTTAAACATGATATTTTGTAAAAAAATAAAATATCTAAAATTTTTCTATTTAATTAAAATTAATTAATTAAAAAAACATAAATTTATTTTCTATTACAAAATATTTTTATTAAAATTAATTTTCAAAATTAATTAAATTAACAGTATAAATAAAACAGATATGCAATCATCTACGCTGTTTATATATATATAAACATAATATGCATATATTTCGATTTTATGATCTAAGTGAAACATTGAGGCTTTTAGTCTTCCAAAGAGAATAAGCTGTATCAATTCCTGTTGGTCTCTGATTTTATGTCCTGATTGCATCAGACTTCTCTGATACTATCTAATATATCAGTATATATCATATCAGTCTTGTATATATCAAAATATACATCAAAACCAATCCCATGTGAAAGAAATCAGTCAGCCACCACCAGCCATCGCCGGCACCACCTTGCCACCGCTTACAGGCAGCTTCTGTCGCCTCATCTAAACTCCATTTTTACAAGTTTTATACCGTTAAAAAACTCTCGAAATATGAGATTTTTTTGTCAAAACATTTGCTCGAAAACAGTATGAAAACATCCCGAAAAACTGCCCAAAGCCACTATCATCGCACCACAACGCCGCCGCCCACTTCAGTGCCTTGTTTGGGATTTCTTTGTGCTTCTTTGGTGCTGGTTTTGTTTTTGAAAAAATAGCTTAAATATCCAGTCACATGATACTTCAAAGAACCCCTTAAAAACAGTATTGAAATATACCCGAAATAGCTCCCGAACAGTACCGCCAGGCGCTGCCGCCTCTGTCCCTATTTGTCGCCTGTTTAAAGCACTATTTGGCCTGATTTTTTCCCAATTTTTGGAATGCATTTTAGGTATGTTTTACTACTATTTATGCCTAAAAAATTACTCAAAAAATAGTCCCAAAATGGCTCAAAAAATCATCAAAATTGTCGCCAAATCGGGCTATTTTGGTGATTTTTTCACGTTATTTTTGACTTATTTTTTATACTATTTTTTATACATAAATACCACAAAAAACTCACCAAAAAAACCGTTTAAAACCATTAAAATCTTACCGTGATTTGTGGTCCGTAAAAATCTGAACCATCGCCAGTGCTGCCTCCGTTCTTCGTGTTCTTCGATATATTCAACCTATTTTTAAATAATCTTAACAGATATTTTAAAAATAGAAACTAGTAATTACATCGATCCTATATTCCGAAAGCTCACATTCGATTTATCACGGTCAACCTCCGTGATTAAAAATAATTATTATTATTCACACCATTTAATCAAATATGAAAAATAAATAACGATCATAAAATCGGGATTAGAACGCATGTAAAAAAAGTTAGTAACAGTTCTAAAACTATCCGATCTCGATAACCATAAACAAAAATAAAACAGCTCTGATACTAATTGTTGTAAGCAAGACTGCCAAAATCTACGTTTTTGTAAACGATTACCTAAAAAATTAACTGAATGGAAAAATGCCGAAACGGGCACCAGATAAAACTTTTGATGACAAACGATCAAAATAAAACCCGTGCAATCACAGTTAATTTTAAAAAAAATACCTTTTTACCAGTCGAATCTTCAACTACGATTTGAATCCGAGTTGAAACACCTGTTAGATCTTCTATTGTATTCCTTTTTGCAATTTTTTAATGTTGGGTGGGTTACAATCTATCAAGAATGCATACCGATAGAACCTGGACAGTTTTAGTCTTGGAAGACAAGTTATGAAACTAGTTTAGCATACCTGCATATTTATAGGGCTACAGCAGGGACCTGGAGAGTAATTATGAGTAAGACTTCCAGTTGAATACAGACACGTATCAGTGATTTTCGCAATTAAGCAAACCTTATAGCGCTATTTGCAATTATGAAAAATTAGCAGCGATTTCTGTAATTTTCATAAAATACTGAATTATAGTTCACACAACTAAATAACTATAATTGCACTCGGACCTATAATCTCAAGACTATTTTGCATTGAGCTCCTATTATTAAATGCTTACCATTTCTCTTCACGTTAAGATTCTCGATACCCGTTAATTAAATTTAATTACTGACAATTTAATTTAATCGGCATGTTGATATTCTTTAAACTCTTTCGCTTAACTTATTTGATCGCCGAATAATCAAATCCACCTGCAGGGTTTGGACCGATCAAAATTTATAAGTTTCCTTAAGGGGGTATCGTCAATCTCGATCTTTCGGGACGTGAATTGCGTTAATAATTAACATTCCTCGGGACATGAATTCTGTTAATAATTAACATTCACCATATAAATAATATCGCCATCTAACTCACCAGGAATATAGACCCATATAAGATCGCACCCTCTAATGAATCAAAATAACGAACATTAAACATATGAAAATTAATAATTATTTCAAGATTAAGAGGATAAGCATTATTCATAATAATCTTGGGGTGCAAATTAATCTATATAGTCAGTATAAAATTAATTAGACCAACTATACTAGCACAGAGAGTCGAAACAGTAGACGACGCTATTATCTGCTTCTCTTAACTAAGACAGGACTACTAAAACTCTGTACTACAGTCGTACCGATGATATGTCCATTTTTATCTAAACTGTAAACATAAAACTTATATTCTGCAATAACCAAAATTTTAATCTTTTGCGTGTAAACCGTACTCTACACACCAGATTAAATACTATACAGAATATCGGACATCCATGCATAACATTAAAAAAATGATACACATACATTACTCATAAAAAATTTCATACAATAAAAAATTAATTTTATTATTAAAATAAAATTAAACACTAAAGATATGATTTTCAGTATACCAACCCTAATACAAAAGTGACAACTCACACAAGTATCCCAATGTATGGGAAATATAAGAAAGAGGTCCAACATTAATAAAAATAATGTTTTCAATGAAGTTCGGCCAAAAACATGGGAAAAACGGTCAATGAAAACAAACGTATCTTCACTATTTTGGTCATAACTATTTTTACAAAAATAATTTTGATGTGAGGTTAGAACCATTGAAAAGAAGACTTCTGGGGCTTCCATTTGAGAATAAGATTGACCCAATTCAGAATTTGTGTGATGAAGATACACTGATTTTAAAAAAATATATTTTTAACTAGCGAAAAAAACCGCTCGATAGACCGCTCGATAGACCGCTCGAGCAGTACATCAAGCGGTTTGGCCTGCACCAAGAAGCCGAGACCAACCCAAGACCGTCCCATAAACCGCTTGAGTGGTCCTTCAAGCTGACCTGCACCAAAATTGATTTTTTTGCTAGATTTTGAATCCAACACCCATTCTAACTCATTTTCATGCAAAGAGAAGGTACTGAAGAGTTGAAAAAACACAGGGTTTGATAGGAAAGAAACCTAAAACTTTTAAGCACAAGGATTTAACATAAATATTCATCAAATTTAATAATTTCACCAAGATAATTAGGATTCCATACAACCAACATCTAATTAACATTTCAAGCCCCCAACAAAAATTTCATAAAATCAATTTCTCATCACACTCCCAATTTATACACCCAAATCCATAATTCATTAAACTCGTCCCCAATGAAGTCATGATCTTCAATTTTCACAAGAAACTCAACCCATAACAATATGTACTACTCTAATTAATTCAATTACGCATTAAACCCAAATCTCATCTTTTTTTCCATATCTAGGGTTTTTAAAATTTAATCAAGATTCAACATAAATCAACACTTCACTTCTCATAACTCTTAAGATTTTTCAAAATATTATCCAACTCCATTCAAATACCACTTTCAAGTTCCATAGATCTAGGGTTTTGAAAAATAAAAAAAAGTTTCATACCATTTTTCTTAAGTAAGAGAAATTAATTACATATCTAAGCAATTTATTCAAAATTAGTCAAAATCTTACTTTGATTTTTCACAGGAAAACCCAAATATATCGAAATCAACTTCTGCTTGGATGAGAATGTAGCTCTTGACGTTGTGAACGATCTTTCTCCTTATAACTTCATCTAATTCCACCTCCAAGGCCTTTAATTTCTAGAGAGAGAGTGCTCTAAGTTGCCATCCATAGAGTATTGTTGAGAGATGAGGTGAAAAGAGAAATAGAAAGGGAAAAGATGAAGGCATCGGTGGTGGTGGCTGATTTGTTTGGAAGAAGCTTCTCCAAGAAGCTTTGTATTAGTAGAGAAACCAATCCCCAAGTTCAAGTAGATTACTCTTGTTGCCACCAATCCTGCAACAAACACTTAAACCAAGCATTTACATCCAATATACATCAAAATTAATATTTTAACTTTTAATAAATTTTAAAAAGTAATATTTTCAAAAATTACCAGAATTCAAAATTATTCTCAAATTAAAATTTTTAGGCCTCCGCACACATAAACGGGTCCAACAACACAAGCAACGCATTATTGGGTCCACTGACCACACTTACATATATCAACTATATATATGTATCATATTATACCATGTATATAATTTACCATAGAAATATTTAATTACGAAAATTAAAACGGAGCTGAGTCTCACAGCAGCACTTTACTTTAGTCCATTTACTTTACAGCACTTTACTTTCTAGTAATTTATTTTACAACACTTTAATTTTCAATCATTTACGTCACAACATTTTAATTTCTAGTCATTTATCTTACGTCAATTTACTTTTTAACCGTTTCCTTTACAACATTTTAATTTTCGGTCACTTTATTTTTCAGCCGTTTACTTTACAACATTTTAATTTTTAGTCATTTATTTAACGGCACTTTACTTTTTTGAGTTTTCCTTTACAGCACTTAACTTTCTAGTCATTTACTTAACAGCATGTTTTCCCTGGTTATTTATGATTTTAATAACTATAATAATACGTTTTTGTACAAAAAAATATATACTTTTTAAACAAAATACGTGGTGATCAGTTTTTTTTCCTTGTATAAAGAAATATATAAATTTTTTACAGTAAACAGTTACACTGTTTTTTTAAATACGATTTTATATATATATATATTGTGTGTGTGTGCGTGTGTGTTTGTGTTTTACATGTATAGTGTTTTACGAGCAAAAAAGTTTCAATCTCTTTAACAACAAATAAAAAAAAATCTATGTGAAGAACAAAAAATAATAAAATGATCCTCATTCCTGGACAGGAGCTACAATAATGATAAAAAAGTATATTTTATATATTAATAAAAAAAAGATATTATTCTTTTAAAATACTTTTTCTCGTATTAAGAGAACTATAATTTTTCCATGTGAATTTTAATAATCAACTTTTAAAGAGTTTTTATAATATTAACAAAATTATATTTTTTTATATGTTTGAAAAAATATTCTTTCTTTGTTATGTTCATAAGATAATAGTTCATTTTTCTCTGTGTTTAGAAAATCAACTTTGGTTTCAAATGCTTTATTATCATGTCAAGAAAACTATATATCTCTAGCTTAATATAAAAAATCAACTGATACAAATTTTCTTATCATATTACCAAAAGTATAATTTTATATATATCAATGCATAATTATTAGATCGTAGATAATTTTATATATCCATGTTTGGGACGTGGATAAAAAAATAGAGGATATGATTATTTAAAAATAGAAATGCTAAATCTTCCGAAAATAAATTACCGAAACAATTGACCGATAATAAATAGTCCGATAATAAATAGTGATCATTTAGTAATTTTATACATGCTCCTTATGAATAGTGAGCATTTAGTATATACGAAACATGTTTCCTACTCTCAATATTACACTCTTTAAGCAGGTTAAATAATGACATTAAAAAGGAGATACAAATTTTTATTTTACTTGCTATATGCTAACAAACCAAATCACAATGTAAAAAAATCTGTAAAACTCACAGTACCATTTATTATTGTTTGTATTATTTCATACAATCCAAATTATCACATACAATATTTATGTATATGCGAGTAATTTGTTATAGAGACAAATCCGAAACGTCCCTAGTCTTTCATTCAATTAAAATTATTAAACATGATTTTTTGTCATAGAGACAAATCCAAAACACTTTCAATTTAATGGGGATTTTTAATTTTCAATGGTAAGAATAATTCTCATAATTAACCACAAGAATGTTCAATAAACTTTGTAGACAGCTTTTTTATTATTAGTTATTTCTCTAAATTTTATGACTTCTTATTTTATTTAATTAAGAATTTAATATTTTGATCTAATAAAATAAAAGTTCATAATAAAATAATAATAATAATAATAATAATAATAACTCTCTTTAAAAAGCATAAACCGACCTTATAAATCCAACAGTCGTTTATATAAAAATGTAAAAGAAGACAAGGAAGACAAAATTCTCATTGACTATTGCTGAAGAATTATGATATTTTTTGTGAAATTCAATTTCTTTTATTTTACATATATATATATATATATATATATATGTATATATTTGACGCGTTGGTTTTCACTTCATCATAGTAAAACAACATGTGTATATGTGTTTTACACTTGTTCTGATTTTGAAAAGGCATGTTGGTTGGGTTTGGGGCTGTAAAACCTGTTTTCGTCTCAAGGGTTGTTTTCTCTGTCGTCCAGTCGACTGAACTGAGTGATCCAGTCGACTGGGTTGACGGTGTGTGGATCTAGTCGATTGGATAGGGGGATCCAGTCGACTGAGTTAGGTTGGTGGAGGTTTTTCAAAATTTCGGTAGCCTTTTCAATCGATTGAATTGGGGGATCCAGTCGACTGGATCCCTGTTTGGGCGTGGCCTATAAATATCTTGTCTTAGATATTTTATTAGATATTTTCTTTTCTACGAAAAAGCTTTACCTTCTCTCTAGTTTTTTGGGGGACCCAGGCTTGGTTTTTAACTATCAGTCAGTGGATCCTTACTATCCTCGCCGAGGGACTCACATCTATCCGGACGAAAACTCGTTTCGACAAAGTTCAGTTTTTGAAGCGTCGATTTTTTGACTCAACGAAGCAGGATCCTAGACTCTCATGCCTTAAACGGGTGCTACGAGAAATTATATTTGTTTTTACCATTTTAAAATGCATGAAAACCTATTTTAGGTGCTTAATCTCTGTTTGGTTGGACGAAATGGCTTTTAAAGTGTTTTTGTGGTTTATTCTATGTTGTTGGACGTGTGGATATCCGTAGTTTTCAAAAAAATTAGTTTGAAAATGAAGAAATTTATGTAAAGTCTTAAAAATCGGGTTTTGGAGGTTTTGAGTTAACCCTTGAATTGAGCTTTGATTTTAAACGTTTGGTTGAGATGTAAGTTCATTTCTATGGTTATGTGAACGATACGATGGTAGGTATATGGATATTTAGTACATGGTTATGTGCGTACATATATCTGTTGAATCATACGAAAAACTGCATATTATGGTAAGTGATTGTCCCGCGGTGAAAGACTGCGAAGAATTGCACATTAGGGGGTGAAAGACCACGAAGAATTTCACATTAGGGCAAGTGATTGTCCCGCGGTGAAAGACCGCGAAGAACTTGATGATTGGATTAGTATTATCCCACGGTTTCACCGTGAAAGAGTACGACATGTATATAAACATGTTGTGTATGCTTACTATATTGTCGAACATTGTTAGATGTCGAGAGACGACAAGAAAACTTATGATTTTTAAGAAGTAAAACCGTTTCTTTTTTAGGCTCATATGAGTTGGAATATTCATATTATTCGTGTTAGAATATTTTGCTTTTAAATTTATGCTAGTCTGTTTCTTATTGGGTTTCAGCTCACGGTGTGGGATTTGTGAAAACATTTTTAGGTGACAGTGATCATGGGTGTTGATCTAGTGGTGCCCCGAGGGCGAATGACTTTTGTTTAAAGTTTTTTTTTTATTTTGTCTTATTTTTGGATCATGTACTCTCACATGTTTTGCCTGTTCATGAAGGCGCATTTTATAAGCCTTGAGGCGATATACTATGCATATACGGAATAAAATGTATGTTGTTGGAGAGAAGAACCTTGGGTAACCTTTTTTATTCCAATTGGTGTATTTTGGTTTTGGTTAAGTGTTTTACAAATAAAACCTTGTTTTCAAAAAAGATGGTTCAGTGGGCTTTTACGTGATCCTGGATTTTAGAGCGTGACAACTTAGTATCAGAGTTTTGGGTTCGAATACCTAAGAGTCGTAGGAAGAGGTTACAACACCTTGTGAGGCTGATTGTGTGTGCTTGATTATATGTATTATATGTTTTGATAACATGAATACAATAGCTTGTTGAGCATGAGAATTTTGTGTATATGTGAGCATGGGGGTTGGACTGTAGGATTGATTAGTCTTGCCTTTGGGCATTTAGATTAACAAATTTGGAAGTTAAATTAGAAATTCATTTGGCCAACGTATTTTCTAGCAAAGAATCTAAGTAGGTTATTCAAATTGAAACGTCATTTTTGTCAGTTCTCTTTGGTATGTGAAATGTGTTTACATGATCTTGAATTGCTATTTGATAGCATGATTATGTGTTTTATGTTAGTGATAACATGTTGAATGAAAGCTTATGTGGTTATGTTGCTTTTCGTGTAGAAGTAATGTCGGCACAGGGAGGACGAGGTCGTGGTCGAGGCCATAGCTGTGGAGGCCGAGGGGATGTGTTATTAGGGTTGGTATACTGAAAATCATATTTTTAATATTTAATTTAATTTTAATAAAATTAATTTTTCATTTTATGAGAATTTTTATGAGCAATGTATGTATATCATTTCTTTGTTATACATGGATATCTAATATTCTATATAGTATTTAATTTGGTGTGTAGAGTACGGCTTAAACACAGAAGATCATATTTTAGGTTCTTGCAGAATAGAAATTTTATGTTCACAGTTTAGATGGAAATAGACATACCATCGGTACGACTGTGGCACAGAATTTTAGTAGGCCTGTCTTGGTTACGCGGAACAGATAATAGCGTCATCTATTATTCCGACTCTCTATGCCAGTACACTTTGTGTGTATTGAACGGGACATTTGGGGTAATTAATTTTATACTGACTATATAAATTAATTCATACCCCAAGGTTATTATGAATAGTTCTTATCCTCTTAATCCTGAAATAATTATTGATTTGCACATATTTAATATTCGTTATTTTGATTCATTAGAGGGTACGATCTTATATGGGTCTATATTCCCAATGAGTTGGATAGCGGTATTATTTTTATGGCAAATATTAATTATTGACAGAAATCACGTCCCGAAGATCGGGATTGACGATACCCCCTTAAGGATGCTTATAAGTTTTAACTTGGCCAAACCCTATCGGTGGATTTAATTATTCGGCGGTCAAATAAATTAAGCGAAAGGTCTTAAAGAATATCAAGATGCCTATTAAATTAAATTATCAATAATTAAATTTAATTGGCGGGTATCGAGAATCTTAATGTGGGAAGAATGGTAAGCATTTAATAATAGGAGCTCAATGCAAGAAGGTCTTGAGATTATGAGTCAGAGTGCAATTACAGTTCTTTAGTGGTGTGAACTGTAATTCAGTATTTTATGAAAATTATAGAAATCGCTGCATGTCTTTCCATAATTACAGAAACCGCTGGTGGGTATCTGTGTTCCACTGGAACTCTTACTCATAATTACTCCTCAGGTCCCTGCTGTAACTCTATATATATGTGGGTAGGATGAACCAGTTTAATATCATCTCATATATCATATATCATATTTTTTGTCTTTCAAGACGAAAGATATCGGAGTTCTGCTGGTACGAGTTCTCGATAGTCCGTAGTCCACACTACATTTGAGGATCGCGTAAGAGAATACAGTAGAAGATCTTACTAGAGTTTCAACTCGGAATCAAGTCGTAGTTGAAGATTAGATCAACAAAAGGTATTCTTCTAAATTAATTTTGGTTGCACGGATTTTATTTTGATCGTTCTTCATTAAAAGTTTTATCTGGAGCACGTTTCGGCGTTTGCCCGTCCAGTTAATTTTTTATCGAAAATCGTTTACAAAAATAATAATCTTGGCAGTTTTGCCTCCAACAAATTGGTATCAGAACCGTTTTATTTTTTGTTACGGTTATCGGGACCGAATGGATTTAGAACTGTGCTAACTTTATTTTGCAGGCGTTCTAATCCTGATTTTATGATCATCATTTATTTTCATGTTTGA
>JAUMHN010409843.1:0-14584 GCA_032360265.1 Heliamphora ciliata
TTGATAAAGTTTCTTCAATTATTGGTTGAGCGCGCATTTCTTATTCTCTTTTTATTAAAAATCTTATTTCATTGGGAATATTCTCATTCAATTCAAAATCATCGAAAAGCGTAAGAAATAAATCAAACAAAATAATGCAATCGAAAATCTCATTTATTTCATTGAAGAAAGTAGACATTACAAGCTCAAAGGCAAAAATAGAGGGAGATGCATAGACAGACGTGCTCTCAACCACAGACTCACATAACTCCGACTCAGATTTGGGACATGCAACATACACATTACAAGACTCTATAGTCTAGTTTTTCACCTCTTTTGCAGCAGCGTCCATGATAAGCCAGATATAATCAGTTAGTGCATTGTACCCCAGCATTAGACAGTCCTGATCGGTTATGTGTATCTGAGCCATCTTTTCGTTGAATAATGCTCCCATATCAATGCCATCTAGCTTATCTACCCAATCCTTGTCTTGTATCTTCTTTTCTTCTTCTTCTTTCCCTCTCACAGCTTCTTCCTCCTTCGTGTCAGACAGTCGGTGATTAAAGAAGATTTCTAATCCCGGTAGCTTCTGATTACTTTATTCGTTAATCCACGGCTCTAGGAAACCACGGTATAGAAAATCCTCTCATTCCTTAACAAAGTAGCCATTGAGCGTTCCTGAGTATTTGGCCTTCTGCCTCATCCGTCCCCCCTTTGGCCCTTCCAAATCTTCCTTCATCGGCTTGTACCCAAGACCGAAATGTTGTGAAGTTGGCAATACCTGAATAGGTTTTGGAATACCTTGCTGCTTACGTTATAGCCCCACGCCTAGAAAGTAAGACATATGATTCATCATTGTGACCACTCGCGAGTTGATGTAATTCTCCTTTTCTTGCAGCAGTATTTGCACAGCTGGAGTCTCGTCATTGCAGAATCCACTCAGAAATACATCTTCTTCTCCATGTTGCACCTCTAGGAGAGTTGAACCATCTTCTCTCGGGGCTTGAATACTATCTTCCCCATAGATTGTCAATACTGTCCCATTTTTAATCATTTTCAATTTCTAGTGAAGAGTAGAAGGTACCGCTTGGACGTTTGGGTCATGAAGCCATGGCCTTCCTAGTACAAGTTAAAAGATGCCATCACATCCAGTACATGAAACTCGACCGACGTCTTCATTGGTCCCACTGACACTACAAACGACACTAGCCCAAGCAGATCTCGTCTAATGTTGTCAAAAGCCCGAACCCCTTGGTTATCGGGTGCGAAATGTTCTGGCTTCAACCCTAAACAGACAGC
The DNA here is from genome assembly GCA_032360265.1 of Heliamphora ciliata. Taxonomy (NCBI): domain Eukaryota; kingdom Viridiplantae; phylum Streptophyta; class Magnoliopsida; order Ericales; family Sarraceniaceae; genus Heliamphora; species Heliamphora ciliata. Next base: position 1,279 of record JAUMHN010409843.1, read on the forward strand.
TGTTCTAAGTGGGCAGACATTTAGTGCAGACCCATTGTCAATAAGATTTAGTGGAACCCATTTCTCCATGTATTTAACAGTAATGTGCAGCGGCTTATTATGGCTCCTCCCTTCTATTGGCAAATTCTTATCTAAAAAGGAAATAACATTTGGTTTCGTAACCGATAGAATAAGCCCGACAAGTTGTTTCGGAGTCGCATTTGTTGAAACGTTAGCTTTGGTCAAGACCTTTAGCACTGCTTGCCTATGTCGATGTGAAGCTATCAATAAGCCCTAGATACTGACATTGGCTTGCATTTTTTTCAACTGTTTCAGCATATCATCATCCTCTTCTTCTTGTTCCTTCTCTTTTCCCTTCCCACTTATTTATCCCTTTTCAAGCTGAGCCATCTTGAAGTGTCACCTGCTCCTAGTTAGGTGTTCAATTCCTTTCTTGGGATCCCACAATCTCGGCATCGCACTCTCAGGTTGTCTTACCTCATCAACACAAAAAGGGCTTTTAAATGCCCACAAATCATTCAAATCACTACTTGTCGCTCTTCATCTTCTTTCTTCCTCGTCCTCTATGGCCCACGTGTTATCGATATCTTTCCTGATGTCTTCTTCGATGTATCCTATCTGCTGTTCCTGGGTAACCCATAAATCAATCTATTCAGCTCCGTTTGATCTTAACACAATCCGCACTAACCAGTAAGACTGCATCTCATCAACACACACCTCCTCCTAAAAAAATTAAGCGTAATGCCATCTAGCACATGGCCAAACCTATATGGCCGTGCTGGATAATCCAATGGCCAGTCATCCTCCTCAGAACGTTCTTCCTCTTCTTGATGATTGGCTTGAATTGCCATTTGGTACCCCTCCCAAGCATCATCGTTCCATTCTTCCATCATATTCCAACCATTTTCAGCCATAATCAATGAACACGATGACTGATCCTTGATGGCTGAAACACATAGGCGTGGTAGATGTGCCGAACAGATTTATAAACTAGGATCCATTGGCTATCCCAAATACATGCAGTTCACCCCAATCTGCTTGGCGTGGTTTGGCAGTGGGTTAGTTGTAACGTTTGGTTTTGGAACAACAGATGGTCGTGGAATAACCTTGTTGTCAATAAGTTCCTAAATCTCATGACGTAACCTCATACATTGTTTAGTCAGATGCCCATGGCCTTGGTGATAAGCGCAATATTAAGAAGCATTGTACTGCAAAGGTAGGGGATCAGATACTGACATGGGATTCAACAACTTAATAAGCCCTTTCTCGACAAGTCAGTTTAGGACTGCGGATAATGAAATGTTAAGGAGAGTGAAGACTCTCCTTGGCCTTTGTTGTGACTGTTGGTTGTTGTTCGACTACTGGGTACTATTTGAATGTTGGGTGGAGGATGAAGAGTTCAAAAGGTTAACCTCGTTCATACGAGAGACAAGGTTGGTAGAGGTGAACTGATTCTGATTGTTGGTAGAGAAGGATCTTCTTGGTTTCTGCCTGGGCTTAGATTTCTCAATATCCCCAAATTGAATTGCATATTCAATTTGCATCTCAGTATCAAATAGCTGCTCAGAAGTGGAGAGCGGCTGTGTGATCAAATAGCGTTTCAAGGGGGATTACAAATTTTTCACCACGATTCTCACTTGTTCCATTTCAGTCGGTTGATTTGTCATTTTGGTTGCTTTTCCTCTTTATTGAGTCAAAAAGTCTACAAACGACTCTCGTCTTTCCTGATGAGTGGTTTTCAGCTCCCGAGTGGTCACATCCAACTGGAAGTTATAGCTGTACTAGCTGATGAAGGCTGTGATTATGTCTTCTTAGCTTCTGGTCTTAGCAACATCTAGGGAAAGGAACTACCTTTGAGCTATCTCCGAAAGAGAGCGGTGGAAGAGTTGAGCCTTTAACTGGTCGTCGATCCCCATAGGAGAGAGGGTACCGATATACATCCTCAAGTGAATTCGAGGATCACCAGTTTCATCGAACTTCTCCATCTTAGGCATTTTAAATTTCTCTGATAGCTTAGCATCTAGGAATAAGAATAATCCCCCCACGTCTAGTATATACTCTTCCATAACTTTCTTCTTCCTCAAAACTTTCTCCATGCTGTTAATCTTTTTCACTAGCGCAGACTCCTTGGACTGAGTAGTGTTTTTCTCTTCTACCACAACCAGGCGAAAAACTCGAGGTGGCACAGCAACTTGTGGTACGTCTTATCCCTGGTTACCATCCCAGAAATCTTCACTATTTTTATTCGTATTATCCGGCTGTCCATTTACACCTAGAAAATAGGCCTAGATTGCCCGAATCTGTGCTTAGCACTTGTTTTGAGTCTAGGTTTGCTGCTCCATGGCCCTTTGTATATTAGTGATTGCCCTCATTGGGGTTGTCAGATTCACTTTATTATCTGCTATTTCAAATGGTTCAGCTGATTGTTCAGATACCCCGTAGAGTTAGCATGTCACTCGGGTTCTTCTTAGGTTGTTGGTTTTATACCCCTATTGTTGTTTTGGCTCGCTTTCTTCAAACCATGTGAGCTAGTTTTGTTTTCCTACAAGAGTGCTGCTCGTTCTTCCTTAGAATCTTAGATCAAACCAGTCCATTTAACCTAGTTCTGTTGTCTTATCGGAGTGCTGCCCGTTTCTCTGCTAGAATTTGGATTGATCCCCTCTTTAGCTTTCCTTGATTCTGGGATGTTTAGTTGTTATGCTTCGAATATGAGCCCGGCAGAGACATTACTTCAGTTTTAATGATTATCTGCTTGTGGTTTACTGTTTTTGGGTATCTGAGATTTTGCTACCTTTCGTCAGAAGTCTTTTTTGAGAAGTGTCTGATACTAGTGATTCTGCTTTTGGGATCCAAGCTCTCTTTGGGTTTAGACCATTGAGCCGGGAAGATTAGGCTTCGAACCAAAACATGGGCATGACCCCGAGAAGAAAACTAATATCATGAAAGCCAAATAAGGCGATGAATAAAACCTGGGTAAGAAACCGAAGGAAGAACTAACCTAAACAACAAAGGATAACTGAAAACCCAGGCCAAACCCGAAAAAGGAGCCAGCCATAGCCGAACAAACTATCCTAACAAACGCAAACAAAACACACAATGAACAAAACAAATAATCCTACTGGGTAGCAGCACCTAATGGAGGGTTCTAAGCTACTATATGCAAAATGGTCAGTTTTGGTCAATAATCAGGGTACCTTCTAAATAAAGCCGGGTACGTACCTCCCATGCCTAGTGTAGTGTAGGACATGGTCAAATGGTATGCCCGAACTCTTTTACTGCACTTATAAAAGCATGCAGTCAGTAAGACTTGCCCGCAATCCCAACAATTCCTGAAACGGATAAACGATCAGGAGATCGGGTCGACTAGGCAGAGGGGGTGAAGAGCAATGCATATGTATACGAGAATGCAAATGAAAAATTCTTATGAAGAACCAATAATATTTTCAAATCTAGCCATCTTAATTGATTTTGTATACCAGTTCCCAGCAGAGTTGCCAGAAAATACTGTGGTATCGGGATTTTGAAATTTTGTGTTGTTCAAAAATAAGAAAATTCAAAAGATGTTTAGAAAATATTTTAACACATTGAAAGCTAAATTTTGAAAATCCTTTTTTGTTGAAAATAGAATCGCCACTTGATTTTTTGAGAAAAACAAAAAAAAAACAAAAAAAAATGAGCAACTCATCTTTAAAACATTAACTAGAGAAAAAGGGTTCAGGGGCAAAGGTACGAATTGGAGAAGGTGTTAGGTACCCCGTTCGCCCAACCATAAGGTTGGCCTCTACTAATCATCATTGGTTCTTAATAAGATTTTTCAAATGCTTGCAAATATAGAAAATAGAGGTGGAGTGAGAACACTCAAAATTAAATACAAAAATTACATATCATATGTATATAAAATACTGAAACAAGGAAAATAAGAAAAGAAAATCCTAAGTTTTACGGCATACAATTTCTAACTAAGAATACATGAAGCAAATCAGTATGCAATATCATCAAAATTAACATAATTTGAAGAATAGAAAATATGTTAAGGGTCACTAAAATTACCTAAATATGAATTGCTAGTAATATAACCTAAACTATTCTAAACATGATTTTAAAGCATATTTCAAAATTAACACACTAAACATGCACATTGTCAAATAATCTAAAATACATTAATATGATTAATTTCTACTAAAGAGATGCTAAATAAAAAGAAAAAGAAACTAAAAGAAATTTACAGAAGAAGATTAAACTAAAATTAAAAGGGCTTTAAGAAAAATAAAAGAAAATAATACTACTAAAATAAAACCAAGAAGTATAATTATAATAAAAAAAATCTATTAGGAATTTTATATAAACAAGACAAAATAAAGAAGAAAAATAAATACTATAAAAGGAGAAACTAAGCGAACATTAATAAATTTTTGTGAATTTTTGCGTTAAACAAAATAAAAAAAATCAAATTAAAAGAAAATTAAACTAAAAAATAAAATAAATCGAATTAAAAGAAAATTAAACTAACATTCAAAGATTTGGTGCATAAAAGAAAAGAAAAAAGAATACTATTAAAAAAAATTAAACCAACATACTAACAAATGTGAATAACAACTATTACATAATAATATTACTAAGAAATATAAAATATGGGTGTAATATTGATAATTACAATCATATGAATGTTAGTGCATTGATTATAATAATAACGATATTGTGAATCGCAATTGCAAAATTATGTTAACACTATTTAATGAACATTTTTTTTTAAAGTAACAATGTACTAAGTGCGAATGCGCTTATATGAATCAAAGTGACAATTATGAAATTAATGAAAGTAATCAAATTACATGAAACACATTAAATGGTAAACAAGGTGAACTATATAAATGTAGGAAGCATACAAATTGAAATTGAACTTAACCCGATCACTCTAAGAGAGAGAGAGAATGGAGATAGAAAGACCTAGGATTCAAACAGAATACCTGGATTGCTAATGAATCCTCGAGTTGGAAAATGGTGATCAGCAGTCCAATCCTCAGGTGATGATCCAATCCAAGTTAGGGTTTTAGTATCAATGTTAGAGGTTTGGCTCTCAATACTTCGGTAGGGTTTCGGCATCAAGACTCGTATTCTCTCGATGCTTCGGCAGAGTTTCTCTCACTAAAATTCTGTCCTCAAAATATACCAGGGGTACGGTATTTATAGATTTTTTCAACCAATAAAATGCTGACACGTTTTGGGACACGCCAGGTCATTTGGAGTTGGCGGTCGCCGGGTATAGACATGGCGGTCGCAACAAAATTATAGTTTCCAAGAAATTCTTATGGCGGTCGCCACAATTAAGTGGGCAATCCCATGGTTTAATTGTGGCGGTCGCTACCTTGGGCTAGGGTTTTTAAGAGTTTCTTGTGTAGGTTGCCACAATGAACATGGTGACCCCAAGGTTTTAACATGGTGGTTCAAAATAATTTCACTGGTTTGAGGATTTTGATCATTGGGTTCAAATACTGAGCTTGGATCATTTTTTGAGGATTATACTAAAGCACCATTCCAATTACTTTCCTCATCGGATTCACTCGGATCAACCTAAGATTAGGCGGGGTCAAGTTATGGTGTTTACAGCCACTACTTTACTGTATGACATGATACACAAGGAGGTCGACGTATTCGTAAATGATATGATAGTAAAGTCCAAGGATCTGGATGGCCACATCATAGCGTTGCAAAAATTCTTTGAAAGAATTTATAAATACAAGATGCAGCTTAACCCACAAAAGCGTGCCTTTGGAGTCATCGCCAGAAAGATGCTCGGATTCATGATTACTCAGCAAGGCATTGAAGTCGGCCCTTCTAAGATCAAGACAATCTTGAAAATGCCTCCTCCAAAGACCGAGCGAGAAGTCAAAGGGTTTTTGGAAAAGATACAGTTTATCAGCTGGTTTATAGTTAAGTTAACAACTACCTGTGAATCTCTTTTCCGCCTTCTAAAGAAAGAGGTCAAATTTGAATGGCATCAGAAATGCCAAGATGTATCGAAGTTGTACGTCAGTATTTGTAAAATCCTCATGTTTTAGCTCCTCCTAAGCCTGATAGGGCACTGATTCTCTATTTTTCAGTGATTGACTCGGCTATGAGATGCATGTTGGCACATGCGGGAGAAACTAGAATTGAAAAGGTGGTCTACTACTTGAGCAAGAAGATGACGGGGTCAGAGATAAGATATACGCCACTAGAAAAGACGTGTTGGGCTTTTCGAAAACTAAAGCATTGCATGCTGTCTTTCACAGTAAATATAATTTCCCGAATGGACCCGTTAAAACACTTGTTTGAGAAATTGGCATTGACAAGAAGTCTGGCCCGTTGGCTGCTGTTATTATCAGAGTTTAATCTCAAGTATGTCACCCGAAAATTAGTCAAAGGAAGAGCAGTTGCAGAGTTCTAGTCGACCAATCAGTTGAGGGAGAAGAAGATGTGGAATTTCAGTTCCCTGATAAACAATTAATGAGACTTGGGGATGATAAGTGAACTCTATATTTTGATGTTACATCTAATCAGTATGGCTATAGAATAAGAGTATGAAGCATGCTTGGCTGGTTTGGAGGTAGCTTAGAACTAGGGGCAAAGAAACTAGAAGTTATTAGGGATTTAGCATTGGTGGTCTCATTGGCAAGAGGAAAATGAAAGGTAAAGGATTTAACGTTAATTCTCTATCATCAAGAGCTGAAAAAGCTGACACCATGCTTCGAATTCGTGGTTTTCACTCATATATCGAGACTGCAGAACAAGTTTGTCGATGCACTGGCTACTCTGACATCAATGATTGTTATAACATTCGGGGTCAGAATGAGGCCATTAATAATCGAGTAGAAGAGAAAGCCAGCATATGAGATGATAGCCGCAATTGAGGAAAGCACCGATGAACTTTCGTGGTATTTTGACATTCAAAACTTTATGGAAAAAGGAGAATATCTCAAGTTTGCTAGCAAAAAGGATAAAAGAGCAATAAGGAGATTATCTGCCCAATTTATCATTTGTAGGGGAAGATTGTACAAACGAAGGCATTCTAGAGTCAACAAGTTGTGTGTCAACAGTGAAGAAGGGCAAGAGTTGATGAAAGAGATACATACAGGAGTCTGTGGGCTTCACATGAGTAGAAACATGTTAGCCAAGAAGATCCTACGACAAGGATACTTTTGGATGATAATAGAGACAGATTGTATACAGTTTGTGCGAAGGTGCCATAATTGTCAGATTCATGCAAACTTTATGCATGTTCCACCATCTCAACTATATAACCTAACATCACCATGGCCGTTCTCGATATGAGGCATTGATGTGATTAGTAAGGTAACACTGAAGGTGTCAAATAGGCACGAGTTCATTTTGGTGGCCATTGATTATTTTACCAAGTGGGTGGAAGTAGTCTCCTACTCGGTACTGAAAGCCTTTCATGTTGCCAAGTTCATCAGACAAAATACCATTTGTCGGTACGAGGTCCCTCATGAGGTTATCTTGGATAATGGCTCGCATTTCCAAGGTGAGGTCTTAGACTTTTTAAAGAATACCAAATAGTGGCCCACAAGTCATCGCCATATCGACCACATACTAATAGGGCAGTTAAGGCATCAAACAAGAATGCCAAAAAGATCCTACAAAAGATGATAAACTCATATAAGAATTGGCCGAAACACCTACCGTTTGCACTATGGGGGTACAGGACGTCGATTAGAGTTTCAACGGGAACCACGCCATATTCTTTAGTGTACGGGATGGAAGCTGTGCTTCCCATTGAGATGAAAATCCCTTTACTAAGAGTAATAGCAGAGGCCTATATTCCAGAAGCAAAATGGTAGAGGAATTGGATAGAATAGCTGCTTTTGTCTGATGAAAGAAGGCTGTAGGCTCTATTTCATATATAAGGGTACCAAATGAGATTAGCTCGAGCATTCAACAAGAAGGTCAAGACTCGAAATCTCAGAGAAGAAGACTTGGTTCTTAAAGAAATCAGAACTCCCATCTTCGACCCAAGGAGCAAGTTCAAGCCAAATTGGTCTGGGTCGTTTCTGATCAAAACCGTTATGACTGGTGGTGCTGTAATCATCATGAATTTGGATGGCAATGTGTTTTCTACTCCATTCAACTTTGACTAGCTCAAAAAGTACTACCCTCGAGAAAAAAATAAAGATAAAATAAAAACTCGTTGAGTTAAAAATTGAAAAGGAAGCTCAGGAAAAAGTTAGAGCAGCTCGCAAGGTCGAAAACTCAAAAAGGAGACCTTGACAAAAGTTAGGACACTATAAAAGGATAATGTCAATACCTAAGAGTAAACTGAGCCCGAACTATGTTAAGGCCTTATTCTACTTTCTTGGGATACATAGGCAGCTTCTTTTAAAAAAATTCGATCGCATTCTTTGTCTTAATCATCTTTGAATCCAAGTAAGATCAATGTAAATTTACCTTTGGGTTTGATAATAAAATTGTTTAATTGCAAAAATCAAAAAATTTTAAATAACTTTGAACCTTTTCAACATAAATGGGGAATGTTCATTACTCCAGCTTGGGTTACAAAGGTTTGAAAGTCAAAGGCGGTGTGCAAGTCCCAAACTCTAAATAAAAGAAAAGCTAAGAAATTTCGAAAACAAAGTGAGTCCCTCTAATCTTTCTTCTTGCTTCATGGTTTCCTTCTTCTTTGTCTCTTTTCCCTATCTTGCATTAACCATGCCCTATACTCGTTGGAAAGCTCTGGGCACTGCAGTTTCTGTATCTCCATCAATGAACGAGACAGCCAAGTCTCCAGATATGTTACCAGAAATGGAGCACGCAGTAAAGATGAAAATAAACAGCCTCGGACACCATAAAAGATAATCTGGCTCTGACCAAACTGCCGCATGACTCGATGTGGATAATAGAAAGTGGACAGTCGTAAGTCGATCAGAAGAATGCCAGGATGATCTATAGTGGTCAAGGTCATGGTAGGGATCCGCCACCAAGAACACTACCAAGTGATTTCTGGGCTCGTCAAGGAAGAGAGATACTACTGCCAAGCTGCCTAAGTACTGCATATCTGATAATAAGGGCGGTAGAGGAGAGCTGCAGCACTATATCTATCTGTAGGAGCTTTCTACATAAGGTTCACCTTCTCTATCAATCAGATCTATAAAGAGTTTAAGTATGCTAGTGATTAGTGCAAGGGCCAAAGGCAGTATGTTTTCAGCTGACAGTGTTGAGGAGAAATGGAAAAGTTTACCTGAAGAAGCAAGAGACTACTAGTAAAGATAGTGGTCTCGCCTCGGTGAACAACATCCAGGCCAATTAGAGTCTCAGCCAGAACCAAAGGGACAAAGTCTTTTTCTATCCACATTTGACTTGCAATGTCAACTAATGCGCTGCTGACTCGTCCATCAGAAGGAATGAGAAGGTACTGAGCAAAGAGGCAGAAACATATGGCATAGCGACGTCGCCACTGGAAGCCAAGATCACTAAGAGCACCAGTAGGACAAAATCGATTTATGATCTATGACATGCTAAGGCAGTCATCGAAAGTCTAAAAGAAAGCCTCCATCTTAGACAAATCGTAAAGTTGTATTATTTGCTGACGGGAGGAAATGATGAAAGTGGGAACAACTACAGATGTTATTGGGGACAGATCTAGAATGGAAACAAACTCCTCCATAGTGAGGCATAACTCCTCCAAACCAAAACGGAAGGCATGAGCTTGTGGGTTCCATAGTTAAGCAGCAATTTTCAATAATGTCCAGTCAGTCCTTATAGTTGTAGACACCCCAATTCGACTCCACCCAATCTTAGGTGAATCCGATGATGAAAACAGTTAGAATGGTGTCCCAGTTCGATCTTCGAAAAGTGATTCAAGCTCGGTAATTGAACCCGACCATCAAAAACTATCAGAAACCTTCAAAACCAATGAAATTATACCAAACCATCGATAACTTGTTGCCCAAGTCATTGCCAGAAGTGGCGACCGCCATGTTCATTGTGGCGACCGCCAATAGAATCTTGTGGAACCTTTTTCAACATGGCGACCGCCAGCTCACATTGTGGCGGCCGCCAACTTCAAATGGTCTGATGTGTCTAAAAATGTGTCAACATCTCATTGGTTGAAAAACTCTATAAATACCGCTCTCTGGTACGTTTTCAAGAAAAAAAATTAGAGGGAGGTTTATTGAGAGAAGCTCTGTCGAGTCGCCGAGCAATTTCGAGCACCGACACTGAAGCCCTGCTGAAATACCTAGATTCGAGGCTCCGATAGTCCCAAACCATTGCTTGGATCATCACCCGATGATCAAATTGCTCGCCCCTATTCCTCGATTTGAGGATTCCCTTGCAATCCAGGTATCCCACTTGGATCCCCAGTCCTTCTAGCTCTATTTTCTCTCTTTTGGAGCGATCGGGTTAATATTCATTTATTTCTTTTAACTACATTCTTGCATTACTTATTAGTTACTATGTTCATGTTTAAATTCAAGTTTTAGCTTACTTGTTTATGTATTTGCTTATTTATATTAAAATTTAACTAAAATCATTAAATAGTGCTAATATTTGTCGCGATTGCAATTTACAATATTGTTAATCGTTATAATCTAAGCACTTACATAAAAATAGTTATAATAGTCAATGTTACATCCATTTAATTTAAATACTTCATTTCTTTTCTTTTCTTTCTTTTTATGTTAATTTAATATTCTAGCATTCATTTTCTTTTTCTTCTTTTTTAGTTAAGTCTATTTTCTTTTAATAGCATTCTGTTTCATTTTCTTTTCTTTTCTTCAATATTAATATTTCATTTCTTTTTCTTTTAGAATATTGTAGTTTCCTTTCAATGTACCATTTATTTTTTTTTCCTTTCTTTTCTTACAGTATTAGGTTAATGTTCTTTTATTAACATTATTTTAATATTCAAATTTTTTTTCCCTTCTTCTTTTCTTTTCTTTCAATTTAATGTCCATTTTCTTTCAAGTATTAGTCTAATGTTCATTTAATAACTTTATTTTTTTTTCTTTTTAAAATATAAAATGTGAATAGTTAGATTTTCTTATTAATAGTATTTCCTAATCTTTTTATATTTCTTTCTTTTGTCAAACCTCTTTTCTTTTCTTTTGGAATAATAAATTCTCTTTTGTTACAAAAATTTTTTTACGCTTTCTTTTAATATAGAATTTTCTCTCTCTCTTTCTTTTAAATGTATTTCTCATTTCTATCTAATTTGCTTTGTTAACATATGTGTTTTGATTATTTTCTTCAAAATCATGCCTAGAATAGATTAGCTTATTTTTGTTTGCAATCTATGTTTAGGTGATTTTAGCAACTTTAGCATTTTTTATTTTTTTAACCAAATTATGTTAGCTTATGTTGTTTAAACAATATTGTATATGGGTATGTTTCATGTATCATTTAGATAAAAATTGCATATCATACGATTTAAGATTTTACACTTTTTTATTTGTTTTGATTTGGAGTGTTATGTACATATATTATGTATTTTTCATACTTAATTTTGGATATTCTCTCTTTGCCTCTATTTTCTTTATTTGCATGCATTTGAGAAATCATATTAAAGAACCAATGATGATTACTAGAGGTCGACCTTACGGTTGGGTGAACGGGGTGCCTAACACCTTTCCCGATTCGTACCTTAGCTCCCGAACCCTCTTTCTCTGATTAACGTTTTAAAGATCAGTAGCCAATTTTGTTTTTCTTAGTTTTTCTCAAAGACTAAGTGGCGACTCTATTTTCAACAAAAAAGGCTTTCAAAATTTGGTTTTCAAGGTGTTAAAAGATCTTTTTTTCTAAACATTATTTGAATTTCTTATTTTTGAACATTTTTCAAAATGACCCCTAAATCTCAACGCCACAGTATTTTCTAGCGACTCCGCTGGGGACTAGTTTTCAAAATCAAATAAGAGGGTTAGACTCAAAAATATCATTGGTTTTTAATAATATTTCTCATTTGTATTTTTGCATGCATATGCATTGTTCTTCAAACCCTCCTGCCTGGTCGACCTGATACCCTGAACGTTAATCCGTTTCGAGAATTGTTGAGAAGACGGGCAACCCTTACTAACTGTACGCTATCATAGGTGTAGTAAAAGAGTTCGGACGTATCGTTTGATCATGTTTTGCATCACTCCAGGTATGGGAGGTATATACCCGGCTCTATTCAGAAGGTACCATGTTCGATTGACCAAAATTGGCCTTTTGCATATAGTGAACATAGAACCCCCCAATTAGGTGTTGCTAACCCTAGTAGGATTACGTATTTTTTCTTCATTGTATGTTTTGTTTGTATATTGTTAAGATTGTCTTGATCAAGTTTAGACTAGGTCTTTCTCCGGGTTCGACCCGGGTTTCCTGTTATCATTTGCTTAGGCTAGCTTTTCCTTTGGATTCTTACCCGGGTTTTTTTTTCCACCACATTCGGTTTTTCTTACCGTAGTTTTCTTCCTGGGGTCATACCCGTGTTTCATTCTAATACTTCTAGGGAGGTTTCTTTCTCCTCTGGGATCTTCCCGGGTCGTTGGTTCCCCTTTTTTTTTCTTGACATAGACTCATTTTTTTAAACCCTTGTCATACCCCTGAGAGTTATTATCCTACCATTATGCTACCCATTTTCCTTGGAATTTTTTATGTCGAACCAATCCGGTCAACGTAGCTCTGTTTTCCTGCCGAAGTGCTGTCCATTTTAGATGAGCTTTCCCTCTAGAATTTAGTTGATTCCCCTTCTTAACCGTCTTTTTTGTTTTTGAATTATCCTGTTATGTCGCCAGCACGAGCCCAATAGGGGAATTGTGCCAGTCTCCGTGTTTATCTGCTCATGATTCACTATTTTGGGAATCTGAGATATTTGCTACCTATTGCCAAAACGTTTGCCCGGGAAGAGTCTGATACTAGTTATTCTGCTTTTGGGATCCAGGTGTTCTCTTTGAGCTTACCATTGGGCCAAGAAAAGTACAGTGAACACGTGTCTAAAAAAGATCAGTGACAAGTAGACTCTATAGGGTATCTGAACGGTCAACTGAAATGGCAAAAAACGAGATGAATCGGGCAGCCCTAATGAGGGCTATTATTGATATACAGAGAGCCGTAGAGCAACAGACCCAGGCTTAAGTGCAATGTCAGGCATAGATCCGGGCAATTCAGACCCGTATCCTTGTTACGAACGGACAACCGAATAACACGAATGAGAATACCGAAGACTTTTGGGATGACAACCAGGTCCTCGATGGACTGCAAGTTGTTCCACCACCACCACGGAACCCTCGTCAGGTGATAGTTGAGGAGGAAAACACTGCGCAGTCTAGAGAAT
>JAUMHN010409854.1:0-37217 GCA_032360265.1 Heliamphora ciliata
GTTGCTATCTTCAGTGAAGGTGTGGTTATCGAGTCAATTTGACATGAAGGACTTGGGAGAAGCGGGCCAAATCCTTGTATACTGAAAAGTCATGCTTTTTATGTATTTTATTCTGGATCCCTAAAATATTAATGAGAAACATTTGAGATGATTTTGCATTTATGGTTTCATATTTACATTTGTGATGCATGAATGCATAGTCCGTATATTATGTCTAGTATTTGACTCAGTGCGTGCTGCACGGAAGATCGGGTCAAAGGTTCTGACAGATTATACACGTAGGCTCACAATTGCAATGGACCCGTACATTCTATTGGTACGATGGTAGTACATCATTATAGTAGCTGGTCTTGGATAAGTCGAACGGATCACATTCAGGTTTTGGAAATTCGATGTTCGAGCTCAATGTGCTAGTACACTTGGAGTGTATTGAGCGGGATCAACAGGATGATCGATTCTATACCAACTATATAAATTTGATCCACATCCCATTTTATCATGTATTACACGAACTCTTAATCCCGAAGTGATTGATTAATTGTGTTCAAATTATGTACAGTTCTTTGAGTCATCAATGGTTGAGGTTTCCTCCATGAGATCAACAATACCGATGAGTTGAGTACTGGCATTGTTTGTCCGATGATTGATAATCAACTGACGAAAATCACGTCTGATTTAGATTGAGGAGTTCCCCCTCGTGTGCTGCTTATAGGTTTGATTATGCTAAATCTATATAGTGGATATTCGGATCCGGCATATCAAAAGGTTAAGCGGTGCGGTTGCGAGGAGAAAAGGATAATTAAATCGGGTTTCAATAACCTAATTTATTTATTGGGAATTCATATCTTAAACGTGGGGAGAATTTAGCGCATTTGATAATTGAAAACTCAAGACATAATTTGAGTTAGACTAGGAGTTCAATCAGGACCTTTAGTGGAATAAGTTCTGGTTCGTACGAGAAAGGATCTAACTCGGGGACAGAGTTAGGGATATCCGATTTTCTCGTACGGTTAGCCCGAGTCTTATTGGTTTCGGTTATTATTTAATTTAATTAGAATGCCAATTTTGCTGTCGGGGACATTCAAAAATTAAATTAAATTGTTGGAGGGTAGTTTTGGAATTTGGCACACCTAGGGATTACCCCCTAGGTGGCCGGCCCTAACTAAAGGGGTGGGGATTTGGTTTTGATATATATATATAAATATATATTGCTAATTTTTAGGAAGAGAAGATATATACCATACATATGTTATGTGTCAGTATGGGAATAAATATATATAAAAGAGGCTAAATTCATAACCTAATCCTACCCTAGCCATCGTCCCCTCTCTCTCCTTTTGGAAATTCATTTTTGCTCTTTGGAGAGAAGTGTGAGGAAAAATCAAAGAAAAGAAAAAGACTTCAATCGGAATCGGTGCCCACTCGCCGGGATCGTCGTGTGCGTCGAGATATACGTGGAAAGATCGTTGGATCGTCTCGGATCGTTGTTCGGCATCAAAGAAACTTGTTCAAGTTTCTTGAAGGTATATTTAATCATAAAATATCATATTATTTTATTATTTTTCATGAAAATCGCACAACATTGTTTTTTACGGTCACGACGTCGTTTATCGAACTTTTTCCGCTGCGCGGCTCTAACAATGGGTTCACATATCTCAGTCACAGTTCCTTTTTACTTTCATCTTTTCACCCAAATTTCCATTATAATTCCTTTCACTATGTATGGTTTATCCTCCAACTCCCATGAATATAAGTATAAGCTCCAACCCACCAGTTTAAACTCTAATTTCGTATGTTTACATGCTACTTCTATAGTTTAAGGGTTAATAGCCTAGCTTCTCTTTAACCTCTAGGTTTAGCATCGTTTAGTTCTTAAGTTATCAAATTCTATTGTAGACCTAGCCAAACTCCACAATTTATTAAATCATAAGGCTCAATCTCAATAAACCGACAAGTTTCGAAGCTGTTATATTTTTACTTAAACTACTAATTTATTTCACCAATTCACAATTTCATAAGTTTACATGCTACTTCTATAGTTTAAGGGTTATTACCCCAGCTTCTGTTTAACCTCTAGGTTTAGCATCATTTAGTTCTTAAGTTATCAAATTCTATTATAGACTTAACCAAACTCCACAATTTATTAAATCACAAGGCTCAATCTCAATAAACCAACAAGTTTCGAAGCTGTTATATTTTTACTTAAAGTACTAATTTATTTCACCAATTCACAATTTAACCAGTTATTTAATTTCAGCTACTTTCTAGGGGTTCTAACTCAATTTCATTAGCTAATCAATCACTTCGAGTATTGGGATCTAATTCACACGTCTTTTATACCATTTATTTAATAGCTTCAAGTTGAATATTTCATAAGGAGTTCGTGAAAATATTCAATTCTTAAAACCAAAACTTGGTTGTTTATAAAAATCAACACAAATCAATGAAAAACACTCAAGTTAGTCTAGATCCTACCTGTCGGAGCCTCCAAACGTCAGATTGAGCCAAGCTCCAAAAACCCTAGGTTCGACCAGTTTGAACTTTCTTTACTTCCGGGGTTTCGGCCAATTTCAAAACCAGTTCCTTGACGGTTCAAATGCGGTGTTCTTGTACAGAATAACTTGAATCCGAGCCAGCTAGGTCCAATTCGGAGTGTAATTCGATCATTTTTTTTTTGAGAAGCTTAATTTCAAGCTTCAGCTTCACATCCATGGCGGAAATACGAAGGGGAAAAGGGGATATCAGGGAAGGAAATGTTTAGGCATGTGGGTGAGTGGATGCTCAGGGTGTTTGGTTTTTGATTCCTAGTGTTAATCTTCAAATCTTCAAGAGAAGCAAGAACTTGGTGTTTCAGAGCAAAGAAAGAAAACCAAACAGGGAAGGAAAGAGAACATGAGAAATGGGAGCCGAACAGGGGACCTTCGGGTCTCTTATATGTATCTCCCTCTTTCTCTCGATCTCTCTCTCGATCCTTCTTTCTCCCGAAGTCTCCCTCTCTCGATCTCTCTCCCTCTTTCTGCTTCTCCAGGAGCATCTCAGCTTCGGCTGAGATGCAACGTTCCATTTTCCTTTTTATTTCTTCTTTTTTTTTAAATCCCTCAAAACTTATCTAATTTATTTAGTTATACAGCTTTATATAATTTATCCTCAATTTTGATTTTAATTATGTTAAAATAATTAATCAATTAAATAAAAAAAACAAATACCAGGTCACTACATCAATAGGTAAGTATCAACGTTCAACTATACGTTATATAAAAATATATAAATACAATTATACAACAACAATAATATCTCTAAACAATTTATGCAAGTTGATCAAAAGATGTATCGGATAAAAGTACAGATGATAATTTCCACTTGTGATCAGAACTTTTTGTATATAGATTGCAGTGATTGTTCTAGAGCAATTAGTGCAAAATTTGGCATGGTTTTTGACTGCTTTCATTGCAATAATAAGAAAGTAAGTGAAGAGCCAGCGCCAGTGGCGCTCACAGGCCCTATTTACCCCTCCCCTATGGTTCGACCCCTAGGGTATCCACCACCCCCTCCCCCACTTACCTAACCCAAAAAAAATAATAAGAAAGTAATAGCACAGCTAAGGTAATGTTATTAAGTATATTTACTCACATTTATTCATCCTACCAATATTAATAATGTTTCTCCATTAATTTTATAGGTTAAAATTCCAAATTGAATTGTGCGATCAACCTGGGTCTATTACAGCAACAATCTTTGAAGATAATGCACAAAAGTTCTTTTTCATCAATGGTATGAAGCTAATGGAATGTGCCAAGAAGGTAATTCTCAACAACTATTGTTAAATCTTTTCTAATTTTCCCTCTACAAGATGGTTAAATTATTTACTTGATGTGTACACTATAAGTAGAAAATTAGATGTTAAGAATTTATAAAGAGTTGCATAGATTCAAAATCTTGAAAAGGATTTTCTTCATGATTCTTTTCATGTTTTGAGGTAACATGCACGAAAAAGTTCAGGCACGAGCACTAACACCTCCATAGACACTAGGATGTAAAGATAAAGAAGTGTGCAATAAACTACATATTGCAATGTAATTTCATTAATACAACAAATCAACAAATAAATATTGAACATAGACATCCAATTTGAGTTTGTGATGCAAATTTTTCTTATTTATATTTGATTACAAAGTTAAAATATTTAATTTTATAAATATGATTTTTGAGAATTTGACTTGATTCTTCTATTTTATTTGCAGATTGGATATGCATTGAGTTGGTGGAAATTATTATGGACAAAATATATTGGTGTTAAGATTTGGTAACTTTTGTTTTATTTTATCCGACATTGATATGGATTTGGAGATTGGATATGTATTGAGCTTGTGGGAATTATTTTGGACACAACATATATTGGTTTTGTGAGACCCTGACCCGTTTTCTTTTTTGGCGTTTTTTGACGTGCGTTATGTGTTTTCGTTGCAGCATGTTTTATATGCTTTTGATGCATGTTTGAGGGTAGAGATGCATGCGGGAAAGGTTCTCGGGGCCGTGGGGTATTACGCCACGAATTTCAAAAATTAAAAAAAAAGATATTTTGGATGCCTATAAATATCTGGAGTTAGATATTTTCAAAAAGATATTTTTCAAAACTTCTCAAGCAAGTTTCTCATTTTCTCTCCGCCTTCTCTTTAAGTTCTCGGGGGCTCGAGGCTCGATTTTCAACGATCCAACAGCGGATCCTTGCTTTTGGCATGGTGGGCTACGCAACCATCCGATCAGATTTCAATTCTGACGAAGCTCGATTTTACACGTGATTTAAGGTGTCGAGTTTTTAACTCACCGAAGTAGGATTCTAGACCCTATTACTATATAAGGGCGCTATGGATAAACGTGGGTGTTTTTAACGGGTAGAATGCTATAAATCTGGGTTTGTTTCAAAGTTAGGTTCTGGGCTTAAAACCTGTGTTTTGGCAATTTTGGTGGATGAAATCGTGTTTCGAGAGTTTCTTTTGTGGGTTTGAGGTATGGCTTGGGCGTGTGGGTGCTTAAGGGTGTCGGACGAGAGTTTGGAGTCTTCGAATCAGGGTTTGAGGGTTGAAACCCGTAGCTCAAAACCAGTTTCTACTTGGGTTCGATCGACTGGACCGTGAAGTTCGGTCGACTGAATCATTATTCTTGGGTTCGATCAACTGAACCTTGGGGTTCGGTGGACTGAACAGTGTGTTTGGGTGTTTTTGGTGAGAGTCTAGTGTGTTATTCAGTCGACTAAGGGTTGGGGTCCAATCGACTGAACCTGGGCAGTGTTGTGTTAGTTGTTTGGTGGTTGAGTTTTGGTTTCCGATTGGTGTTATTTAGTATTCAATTGATTAATTTATGAGAATTAGTTTATTCAAATGCCTTTGGATTACTTTTTGGGGTTGGTTGGTTGTGTGGTGGTTTTAGGAGTCGTGTCGTGGCCTTGGATGTTTATGTGGTGCCGTCCTCAAGTGTAACGTACGTGGTTGGTTTTAGGTGTTGTGGCACAGTTGTGTGCGTCGTGGTTGGGTATGGAGTGTGTTTGAGCTCTTGATCCTTTTGAGGAGAAAGGTGGTGTTTGTAACCTCGTGGTTTGAGGGGTTGGTGTAGGCCTTCAGGTTAGGCTTGGTTGTCTCTGTGAGTGGATGTTGGTTTATTTCGACGGGTGGCATCGTCATGTATTGTTATACATGGTTATGTGCATTTATAACTGTTTATTTATGTACGGCATATGTAAGTGAATTACATAAGATGATATCGTTATGTGTAACGTGGTTTATGCTTTAAAACCTAGAGTTTTATAGGCATGTGACGTGATTTGTGAAACGTCGTGTTGATATATGGTTATATGCTTTAAATCTTGGTTTAGGTTTGCATATGTGTATGAAATGGATTAGATAAATTTGTGATCCAGTAGATGTAAATCCTGGTTAATGATGAACGTGTGCGTGTGGGTGTATGAGGTAGGCTGCAAAGCCGGTATATGAGGTAGGCTAGGAAAGTCGGTGTGTGTGCGATTGGGGCTGCGATAGTCCTTCGATTAAAATCTAAGAAGATGCATTAGTTGGGGCAGTGGTCTTTCGGTGAAAGTCCGAGAAGATTGATGGATTGCATGTACTACATATTGGGATGGATAGACCAATTTTCTTAAAAACTGTATTAACGACCTGTGGAAGTCGTAATACTGGAATCGTTTTTAAGACTCCAATGAGTCAAAAAATGGTTTTTATCCTTGCTTTCTCATTGCATGTAAAAATTTTTTTTTGGCTCCAGTGAGTCGTGATCTAAAACTGTTTCAAACTGTTTTAATGGCTTGACAGAGAGTCAAAAATTGCACCTCGTTTTCCTAGCATGTTTAGCTTATATTGCATGTGTTGTTTAGAATCTACTGAGCTTTGGCTCATGGTGTGGGATTTTGATTTTCTTTTGGTACCGGTCACGCAGGTTGATTAGGAGATGCGGGAGAGGTGGAAGAGCTGTAGTCTTCCCTTTTGTTCTTTCATTACATGTATGCTATAACTTGTTTTTCGGGCGTTAGAGCCGTGTAATGTTGTCGTTTGGCATTTATATACAATGCATATATGGTTTATTTTGAGAGTATATTTTGGGTTGGGTGTTGCATTTGGTTGTTTATGGGTGTTTCACATGGCCCAGAGTTTGGGACACGACAACTTGGTATTAGAGCTCAGGGTTCGAATACCTAAGAGCCGTGGGAAGAGGTTGTTGCATCACCGTGTGAGGTTGATTGCATGTGCTTGATTGCATGTGTTTAAACGCTTTGATAACTTGATCGTGTCAGCATGTTAGATATGTGAACGATGTGTATATGTGAGCAAGGGGGTTAACCTGTGGGATTGATTAGTCCTGCATCTGGGCGTTTGGATTAACAAACTTGGGAGCCAAGTTAGAAATGCGTTTAGCTGGCATGATTTGTAGCAGGGAGTCTGAGTAGGTTATCCACATTGACGAGTCATTCTTTTTGGTTCTCTTCGGTATGTGGAGTTGTTTAGCATGAACCTATGTGCTTATGTGCTAGCATGCTTATGCGGTTTATGCTATGTGCTGCATCTCACGTTCTATCTTTTTCATATAGACGCGATGTCGGCGAGACGAGGATGAGGCCGTGGTCGTGGCTAAGGCCATGCTGGCCAAGTGGATGTTCCTATCCCTGATGCTCGGGATGCTAATGCTCCCCTAGGAACGATGGATACGACAGAGTTGTTACGTGTGCTAGTTGGTTCTATCCAGCAGGTGGTTGCTAGAGGGTGAGCCTGTTAGGGAAAGGGAGGTAGTGCCTGAGGCGAAGGAGGCAAGGGTTACAATTGCGATGCGAGAGTTCTGGCGATGGATCCACCCACCATTACAGGAGATCTTGATCCTCTTATGGCGACAGAGTGGTTGGAGTTGACGACTTGGATCCTAGACACATTGCAGATTGTGGAGGATGAGTTGTGGATTTCTTTTTCCACCTTTCAGCTGAGAGGTAATGCTCACCAGTGGTGGAGATATGCCAGGACTACTGTGGGGGCCACATGGGCAGCTTTTACACGAGTCTTTCTGGAGAGATACTTTCCGGCTTTGAGGAGGGACATGTGTAGGGAGGAGTTCTATTCTCTTACCCAAGGGGCCATGAACATTATGCAGTACGAGGCCAGGTTTACGAGCTTATCTCGGTTTGCACCAGAGGTGGAGTGCACAGATGAGTTGCTTTTGATGAGGTTTGAGCCGGGCTTGAGGCCGGCGATTAAGGAGCGAGTGGCTATGATTGCATTTTGTGTGTTCAAAGAGCTGGTGGAGGCAGCAGCGAGGGTGGGGAATGCTTTGGACAAGACTCGAGCTTCCAGGGAGGCCAGGACATCACTAGGAGGAGCAGAGGCGTAGATAGTTGAGCGTCCCAGCAAGAGGCAGAAGTCCTCTAGTCCTAGCTTTTACCCATCTGAACCACAGCAGTTTTCAGCACCATCACCATCTGTGGCTTCGTCTAGGAAGCCGGAGCAAAGGGAGTTGACCTATTTCGATGCAGACAGCCGGGGCATCGTGCGGCAGATTGTTTACAGTCGAGACCAACCGAGAGTTTGGCTCTAATGTAGCTGCATGGGAGGGAACCGTCAGTTTTCTATGACTGTGGATAATCCGAGCATATTCGTAGGAATTGTCCCCAGAGAGGCAATACGCCAAGCAGGGAGGACACAACCAGTGGGTTCGTATGTGTCGGGTTCATCTGAGTACCGATAGCGACCTTCTGCAGTTCAGACTTCCCGAGTGACAGATAGGGGAACATCAGTTCAGTCGGTGCGACAGCCGACAGTACCAAGTACTGGTGGATAGGATAGGATGGGATTACCCCGAGCGTATTCTCTTATAGCTTCGAGGACATCGGTAGTGCCGGAGGATGCTAATATGCCTTCAGCGAGCAGAGGTACTTTCTGAGTATGTAGGCTACGGGTCAGATTTTTCATTGCATCTGTTTGGGGTTGGTTATGGATCCCGTGGATGGTGTGCGGTGTTGAGGCAATGGTTGGTGAGGATGTGAGGTTGGGAGTGTTGTAGATCCCGAGTCTTTGAGATAGTTGGCCATTGTTTAGGATGCCTGACCTTGTTTAACTATATCCTATGAATGGTTTGGCTAGCCATCTCGTGTGCTTCTGTCGGTTGCGATCGACGGTTTGTTGTTTTAGCCTTGTGTTGAATTTCGAGGTCAAATTTTCTTTAAGGGGGGTAGAGTTGTGAGACCCTGACCGGTTTTCTTTTTCGGTGTTTTTCGACGCGCGTTATGTGTTTTCATTGCAGCATGTTTAATAACTTTTGATGCATGTTTGAGGGTAGAGATGCATGCGGGGAAGGTTCTCGGGGCCATGGGGTATTACGCCACAAATTTCAAAAATTCAAAATAAAAAGATATTTTGAAGGCCTATAAATATCTGGAGTTAGATATTTTCAAAAAGATATTTTTCAAAACTTCTCCAGTAAGTTTTTGATTTTCTCTCCGCCTTCTCTCTAAGTTCTCGGGGGCCTGGGGCTCGATTTTTAACGATCCAACTGCAGATCCTTGCTTTTGGCATGGTAGGCTACGCAACCATCCAGCCAGTCTTTAATTCCGATGAATCTCAATTTTGCACGTGGTTTCATGTGTCAAATTTTTAACTCACCGACGTAGAATTCTAGACCCTCCTGCTGTATAAGGGTGCTTTGGATAAATGTGGGTGTTTTTAACGGGTAGATTGCTGTAGATCTCGGTTTGTTTCAAAGTTGGGTTTTGGGCTTAAAACTTGTGTTTCAGTGATTTCGGTGGATGAAATCGTGCTTCGAAAGTTTCTTTTGTGGGTTTAAGGTATGGGTTGGGCGTGTGGGTGCTTAAGGGTGTCGGACGAGAGTTTGGAGGCTTCGAATCAGGGTTTGAGGGTTGAAACCCGTAGCTTGAAACCAGTTTCTACTTGGGTTCGATCGACTGGACCGTAAAGTTTGGTCGACTGAACCATTGTTCTTGGGTTTTGTCGACTGAACCTTAGGGTTCGGTCAACTGAATAGTGTGTTTGGGTGTTTTTGGTGAGATTCCAATGTGTTATTCAGTCGACTCGGGGTTGGGGTCCAGTCGACTGAACCTAGGTAGTGTTGTGTTAGTGGTTTGGTGGTTAATTTTTGGTTTTTGATTCCTTATAGATACATGATTATGTGTATTTATAACTATTTATTTATGTACGAAATATGTAAGTGAATTACATAAGGTGATATCGTTATGTGTAACGTGGTTTATGCTTTAAAACCTAGAGTTTTATAGGCATGTGACGTGGTTTGTGGAACGTCATGTTGATACATGGTTATATGCTTTAAATTCTACTTTAGGTTTGCATATGTGTATGAAATGGATTAGATGAATCTGTGATCCAGTAGATGTAAATCCTGGTTGATAATGCACGTGTGCGTGTGTGGGTGTATGAGATAGGCTGCGAAGCCAGTGTATGAGGTAGGTTGCGAAAGCCGATATGTATGCGATTGGGGCTGCGGTAGTCCTTCTGTTAAAGTCCGAGAAGAAGCATTAGTTGGGGCAGTGGTCCTTCGGTGAAAGTTCGAGAAGATTCATGAATTGCATGTACTGCATATTGGGACGGATAGACCAATTTTCTTAAAAATTATATTAACGGCATGTGGGAGTCGTAATACTGGAATCGTTTTTAAGGCTCTAATAAGTCGAAAAATGGTTTTTATCCTCGCTTTCCCATTGCATGTAAAAATTGTTTTTTGGCTCTGGTGAGTCGTGATTTAAAGCTGTTTCAAACTGTTTTAATGGCTTGAAAGAGAGTCAGAAATTACATCTCATTTTCCTAACATGTTTAGCTTATATTGCATGTGTTGTTTAGAATCTACTGAATTTTGGCTCACGGTGTGCGATTTTGATTTTCGTTAAGTACCTGTCACGCAGATTGAATAGAAGGTGCGGGAAAGGTGGAAGACCTATAGTCTTCCCTTTTGTTCTTTCGTTACATGTATGCTATAACATGTTTTTCAGGCGTTGGAGCCTGTAATGTTGCCGTTTGGCGTTTATATACAATAAATTTATAGTTTATTTTGAGAGTATATTTTCGGGTTGGGAGTTGCGTTTGGTTGTTTATAGGTGTTTTACGCGGCCCGGAGTTTGGTGCGTGATAGGTTTTGAGATTTAGTAGCTTTTGTTTTATTTTATCGGATATTGATATGAATTTGTATTTATTTTCAGTTGGTTGTAGTGTTAGATGTACTCTAATTGGTTTTGTTATACATGTTTTGTTTTTTATTATATAAACGTCGGGTTAGATTATTTATGTTTACATTTCTAGATATTGTTCAATGGCTAATTTAGATATATTATTAATTGAACAGGTAGTTTTATGAATGTATAAATTTGAAAATATTTTATATTATACAGGTGAAATGGTTAAACAGGTACAAAGAATTTTAAAAAGTACTTTTCACGACGGAATAGACTACAGATGAAAGTTTTTAGCGACGGTCTTTTTCGCTGCCAAATATAACTTTTTGCAACAAAAATATGTATTTTTGTCACAAATTATAACATTTTCTGACGAAAAATATTCGTTGTCAAAACTTTGCGACAATGATCTTTCATCGCTAATATTATATTACGGGACGAATTATTTCGTTGTCTTAAATTTCTATTCCAGAACGATGAAAATTATTCGTCGTTAATACTATCATTTGCGACAAACTTGTTTGTCGCCATAAATTTTTATTCAAAGTAATAATAATTTTTAACGACGAATTCTATGCATAGGCGACAAGTTTCTTTCTAAGTACGAGAAGAATATTTTTGTCGCTATGTTTTTTATTGGACGACAAAATAATAATTTCGTCGTAAATAGGAATTTGCGATGAGGCTATGGCGACGAAATGTTTTCGGCTCCATTGGTTTTAGCAACGAAATTACCCCTTTTGGAGACGAATTGGTTTTATCTTTAAAGTACCAATTTCTTGTAGTGATGTATTCTTCCACTCCCTTTGCCTTTCTCAGTACCTTCTCCATTCGATCAATCTTTTTTGCCAGTGCAGACTCCCTAGACTGGGCCGTAATTTCTTCATCCACCACCATCGAGTGGGGAACCCGAGGTGGCACGACGACTTGTGGTGCATCCTGTCCCTTGTTATCGTCCCAAAACTTTTCACCGTTCTCATTCGTATCATCTGGCTATCCATTCACACCGGGTAGACGAGCCTAAATCGCCCGAATCTGTACTTGATACTGATTTTGAGCCTGGGTTTACTACTCTACGGCCCGTTGTATCTTAGTGATCTCCCTCATCAGGGTTGTCAGATTAACTTCATTCTCTACCATTTCAGATGATTTAGCTAGTTGTTCAAATACCCTATAAAGTCTTCTTGTGACTGATCTAGCCCAGACACGTGTCGACTGTAATCTTCCTGGCTCAATGATCTAGACCTGAAAAAAACCTAGATTCCAAAAGTAGAATAATCAGTATCAAACACTTCCCAGACAAGAATTCTGACGACATATAGCAAACATCCTGGATACCCGAAACAGCAAACCATAAGCAGATAATTACTGAAACTAAAACAATGCCCCTGTTGAGCTCATTCTGGCAGCATAACAACAGGATGACTCGGGATGACGGCCAAGAGGAAGATTAGCCAAATTCTAGAGGGAAGGTTTATCTAAACGGAGAAACGGGTAGCACTCCGATAATAAAATAGTTCTAACCCTCATGAGACTAGTTCGATCTAGGATTCTAAAAGAAAATAGGTAGCACTCCAATAGGAAAGCAAGAAAAGTTCACTCGGGTATAACAAAGGTTCGAAAGAAGCGAGCCTAATACAACAATGGGGAAGAATCCAACAACCCGAGAAGAATCCAAAAGAGAGAGAAACTATCCTAGTGGCTTCAAAACAAAACACGAGCATGACCCTGAGAAGAAAACTACGGCATGAAAACCAAATAAGGTGAAGAACAAAGCCCGGGTAAGAACCCGAAGGCAAAAAGCTAACCTAGTCAAAGGATAACAGAAAACTTAGGCCGAACCCGAAAAAGGAACTAGCCTAAGCCAAACAAATAATCCTAACAAACGCAATCAATACATACAATTAACAAAACACATAATCCTACTAGAGTTAGCAGCACCTAATGGAGAGTTCTAAGCTACTATATGCAAACTGCCGATTTTAGTCAATCGAACAGGGTACCTTCTGAATAGAGTCGGGTATATACCTTCCATGCGTAGAGTGGTCCAAGACATGGTAAAATAGTACACCTGAGCTCTTTTACTGCACCTATGAAAGCGTACAGTCAGGAAGGGTTGCACGTCTTCCCAACAATTCCCAAAACGAATAAACGATCGGGGCATCGGGTCAACCAGGCAAGGGGTGTGAAGAATAATGCACATGCATGCGAGAATGCAAATGAAAAATTCTTATTAAGAACCAATGATGTTTTCAAGTCTAGCCCTCATATTTGATTTTATAAACCAATCCCCAGTAGAGTCGCCAGAAAATACTGTGGCGCTAGGATTTTGAGATTTTTAAAAATAGTAAAAAATATAGCAATTCAAAGGATGTTTTGAAAAATGTTTTAACACCTTAAAAGCCAAATTTTGAAAATCCATTTTTGTTTGAAAATAGAGTCGCCACTTGATTTTTGAGAAAAACTAAGAAAAACAAAAATGGTCACTAATCTTTGAAATGTTTAACCAAAGAAAGAGGGTTCGGGGCTAAGGTACGAATTGGGAAAGGTGTTAGACACCCTGTTTGCCCAACCATAAGGTTGGCCTCTACTAATCACCATTGATTCTTTAATAAGAACTCTCAAATGCATGCAAATAAAGAAAATAGAGGCAAAGAGAGAACATCCAAAATTAAATATAGAAAATACATAATTTATGTATATAGAACGCCGAAACAAAGAAAATAAGAAAAAAAATTCTAAATCTTATGGCATGCAATTTTTAACTAAATGATACATGGAGCACACCTGCATACAATTTCACTAAAATAACATAAGCTATCATGTGACGCCCTATCCTCCGGGCACGTCGGGACATACATAAGTATAGATAAAAAAAATATTCTAGCCATTCATTCATATTTAAATATCATAAATAGTACATCATTAAGAGTTTGAAACTGATTAAAAGTGTATAACGATTACAGTTTCTCCAACGGATTCAACAAAAATTTACAATACGCTCATGCAAACCGAACAAAATAAGAACAAAAGGTAAAAACTCAATTCTTCCGCTGGCATTGTCGGGATCCGCTGGTTCCTACCACTCACTTTATTCTTCAATTCCGTCTTCTTCTTCAGGGGCGACTTTCTCAAAGAACTCATCACACTCACTTGTGGCACGAATGCCATGAGCCAAAATCCAGAAGCAAATTTCCTAAACCGTCTAACAAACTCACAACAAAATATTCTACAATACATATCGTATAATATCCAACACAATTTAAGAGCAAAGAGATAGATAATTTAACTTTTTTAACAGGGTAAACATATATAAGAACAATTGTGCGAGTGCGTAATGCGTAATGCGGATGAATGCAATGCAGATGCCCAACCCGACTTGTATCCAGAAATAAAAACAGGAGTTCCACTTTAGGACTTATTTCTATTACTTGTATGGACATATTATCATTATTGCCGCCTCAGGAACTTATTGTCATCGCCGTGATGGGACTTGTTTTCATTACTGCCTCAGGGACTTATTGTTAATGCCGTGACGGGACTTTATATTATTGCCACCTCAGGGATTTATTGTCATTGACGTGATGGGACTTTATATTGTTGCCACCTCAGGAATTTATTGTCATTACCGTGATGGGAATTTATGGGATTACCCACATTAAAAACTAGGATGCTCGCTTAGTATTAATCCAAGGTTTAAATTACCAAACTAGAGTGCTAGTGACGAACGCGTGGTACCTAACAGTATTCATAATAACAAATCTTTCTTTTAAAACACCGGGGACACACCCAGGGTACTTAGAGGGAATATATCCCAAAATAGTTACAAAAATGGCTACTAAGGACGGCCTAGATTAGGAGCCGAGAAAAGATTAATTTTAATATAACCCAACCCACCACGACAGATATAGAAAGGACTCTGATAACCCAAGATGCAAATGTCAAAAATGCTCATGATGTGCAATATGCTTCCCGTGTACAATTGATAATAGCATAACATATGGTATAGCACAAGGTACAACTTGCTAAAATTTCAAATACAAGCATGTGAAACATAAGCATAATTTATGCGACATAAAATTGAACCATCAGCATGAGTTCATTTCATCAAAGGCATCATTTTCATATACTAATTACTTAAAAAGTTCATATAAGATTCACACACTCAAGTTCTATAAGTAACACGTCATTCGAACACTTAGCCAATTTTAGGTAAAAGTTTAATTGCTAGTTTTAAAGTTGCGACAGTGCTTTTAAGTACTTAGACCTAAATTTAATTTTTTATATTTTAAAACCTCTTACATAAAAATATTCCCTACAACTTTCAAGTTTATCACTAAGGTTAGACCCTAGGGCACGAGGGTCATTTATTTTATTTAAGTAAAAACCATTCAACATTTTACAGAGAAAAACACAGAAATTGGGCCTCTACTGGACACTATTTTAGGGCATTAATTCAAAGGCTCTAGGTCTGATTTTTGGTGAGGTTTTAGTTTAAGGTATCCCCTACAAGTTTCATGTTTTGTGCTAGGGTAAACTGTTTGGAAAAAGTCTGAGATTTTGGGCAATTTATAAAAATGATTCAGTCAGTTTAAAAAGGGTCTGCATAATGTGTTTTTAACAGAGAATGCTCAAAACTTTTGGGGTATCATACGAGGGTATTTTGGACTGATTTTTGCTCAGTATTTAATTTAATATGGTAGCTACATTTTTCATGTTCACCACTTTTGGATTTGGTTTCTAAAAAGGTAGGTTTCTGGTCTCATAAAAATGTGTGACAGAGACGTCTGTCAGTTACTGAATCTCAATAGTGACTTTGAGAAGGATTTTTACCTATCAAGACTTCATATGTTTCACTCAGTTTTGGTGGACCGAAAGATAAATATGTTCTCTACAAGTTTTATGTTTTGATCTAAGCTCGATTCTCACTCTAACTTAGGGTTTTTAGGTCTACAACTCAGAGTAGTCAAGATGTGACACTCTTTGGAAAAAATGACACATCTGGAATTCTACCCAACGAAATCATCTCAAATCAATTTTTTTTAAATGAGAACTCAAAAAGCTAAATCTAGACACAAAAATCACTTTAAGAACATGTTTCTAGATTTAGTTATGGTATTTTGAATTTGGTGGCAGAATTTTGATATGCCCAGAAAATTAGGTAACTTAGGGTTTTAATAACTTAGCTCATGCGGTGTCCATTTTTGTTGTGTTTTCTTTGCATGTATGTTATAAACTCACATAAACCAAAACTCCAGAACATACTCAAACCGTAAAACTCAAAAATATACACATGCAAATACATGCAAAGCTTGTTCATATATAAATAGCCCATAAACTACTCCTACGACACCTCTTTGAGTTATTCTTTGTTTTATTTTCTTAGGGTTGATTATAGAGATGGATTGAAGGTTATCTTAAGGGAGAATATCAGAGGATTTTAGAGAATTTACTTACCTCTTTTGATGCTTAAATGGTTGAGGAAGGAAGGGTCTTAACTTCAATGTCTTGTCCTTGCTTCCCCTAGCCTCTCCTTTTTTCCTTCCTTCTTCTCTCATTCTCTCTAGAGAACACTTAAAACATTTGGAGGTCTCTCTCTCTCACCCTCTCAGCAAAAATACATGTATAGAAGGGTGTTTGGTTGTGTTTTTATAATAAACATGCATTAGAGACATAATAATTGCTTTCAAGCTTTATTTTGAATTTTTTTCAATTTCTATTGGTTGCCTAAGAGGTGGGTGCTATTTGAGATATTGAGAAATCAAATTTGGCAGGTGGGGTTCAGCCATGGCAGACTTGGGTGGCTCAAGATCTGATTTGTATTAATTTAGGATTTTTAAATTGTATTTTAGCACCATTTTGTGACAGAAAATACGTAAAATATAAATTTTATGTAACTTTTTGATATCTAAACCTACTAAAACCTATTATATTAATATATTTATAATTAATCTATTATTTTCATGATTTATCATAATTTTTATACCAATTAATTAAATAGGTGTAGATTTTTAAATTAAATTAAGCTAGTTTGACTAGAATTGACTTTTTGACTTATTTATTGTGTAGAGATTTTAAATAATTATTTATTTAATTTTTTTGACCTATATTATTATATTATTATATATATTACTTGTATAAAAAGTCTTGGGTCCTAATAATGTTTAAATTATATAACTTTTTTTCATTTTTAAGCTCAAAAAGGCAAAAAAGTCACTTTTTGGGCACGAACTCTAATGTGGCTGGCCACTATGGGCATTTTGGTCATTTTTTTATGTTATTTTGTTTTTTATTACTTAATAGTATTTAAATATATGATTTAGGATGTCCATGTGTCAAATTTTAGATTTTTAAGACTTTTTGATATATTAGGGGCAAAATGATCATTTTACCCTAATTATGATAATTTTTTATTTTCAATATAATATTTTATGTTATTTACTTAATTTAGAAAGTTAAGAGTCTTCTCTGAGTATTAGAGTTTTACCTCTAAATATTTGATCTTTTTAGGATTTTCAGATCAAATTAGAGTTTTCGAGCCGAGTTAGAGTTACCATCCTTCTAGCGACCTATAATCTTGTCAACTAACCGTCGCTAATGCTAGGATTTGGGTTAGATCGCTACACTAGTCGTTATAAACCGGGTTGTTACAACTAGGGTCTGTACGGGGGTGTTACATATCATGATTTAAATAAAAAAAATATGTTAGAAATTTCTAAAATTACCTAATCAGGAATTGCTAACAAAATAAGCTACACAATTTTAAAATAAAGTGAGTAAACACTAAATTAACATATAAAACATACGTTTAAATAAAGTAATCAAAACATGCATATCACAAACATACATTTAGAAAAACATTAATATGATAAATATTTAATACTAAATATCAAATGAAATATATGCATAAAAATTATATATTAAAAAAAAAGAGTTTACTAACAAAGATACTAAAAAAAGAGTGTTATAGCAAAAGAGATCTTATAAATTTAAAAGAAAAGAAAATAAAGAAAAAGTTTACCAAAAAAAAATTAACCTAAATTAAAAGGTTAAAAAAAGCTATGAAATTAATAAAAAAAAATCTAATTATTCACATTTTATTTTTTTAAATAAAACAAGAGAAAAGAAAAATAAAAGAAATAAAATGAACAAATGAGTTTCAATTATTATTAAAAGAAAAAATTATACTACAATTTAAAGGTGAAAACAAACTTAAAATTTTTTTTGTGATTTTTGGGTTTTAACAAAAGAAATACTATAAAAGGTAAATAAAGCTATAGAAAAAGAAAAAAAAATGAAACTTTATAAGAAAAATAAAACTAATAATAAAGGAAAAGAAAAGAAAAAAATTGCTTGGAAAGAAAATTACATTAAACCAACATCAAAAGAAAAGAATAATAAAATAAACAAAAAACTAATCATGAAAATGAAAGAGATTAAATATAGCTATTTAATTATCATATATGAATATAGTATTGACAGCTATATTTATATATATGTAAGTGTATTATTACAATAATTAACAATACTAACAAATTGTAATTGTCAAGACATATTAGCTTTATTTAATGAATTAATAAAAAAGTAACAATGTGTTAAGTGTGAAATGTGAGTAAATTAATAACTAAGAAATTAAAGAAAGTAACCAAATTACATGAAGTAAATTAAATGGTAAACAAGATTAACTATGTAAATGAAAAAAACATGCGAATTGAAATTGAACTTAAACCGATCACTCTAAAAGAGAAAAAATAGAGTTAAAATGATCGGGGATCCAAACAAGGTGCCTAAATTGGTAAAGAATCCTCGAGTTGAGGAATGGTGCCAACGATCCAATCCTCAAGATCTGAGTTAGGGTTTCAATGTTGGCGTCAGATGTTCGTCTCTCAGTACTTCGGCAGGGTTTCAGCGTCGGGGCTCAGGACTGCTCGATGACTCGCCAGAGCTTCTCTCTCTAAAGTTCTCTCCTGAAAATGTACGCTGGGGTACGGTATTTATAGAATTCTTTAACTAATGAGATGCTGACACGTTTTGGGACACGTCAGGCCATTTGGAGTTGGCGGTCGCCAGGTCATGAGTTGGCGGTCGCCATGTTTGAAAAGGTTCCAATAGCTTCTATTGGTGGTCGCCACAATGCAAGTTGGCGGTCGCCATGTTGGAGGTGGTGGTCACCACTTCTTGCTAAGGTTTCTAAGAAGTTCTATTGGCGGTCGCCACAATGAACATGGCGGTCACCACAAAAAGTGGAAGTTTTCAAAGGCTTCTATTGGTGATCGCCACTTTGGAGTTGGTGATTCAAAAAGATTTCATTGGTTTGAAGGTTTTGATGATTGGGTTCAAATACCGAGCTTGGATCATTTTTTGAGGATCGTACTGAGGCATTATTTCAATAGTTTTGATCATCGAATTCACTTAAGATTAGGCGGGGTCAAATTGGGGTGTCTACAAAGCACCTTCATCTTCTCTTTCTCATCAAGTGTCATTGGACAATGGTCCTCGGATAGAGGGATTCCATGCCTAAAATGGGAAAACTCTTTCTTGGAATCTTGCATGCTAAAACGAGCAAGGATATCATCGATATACTTTACTTAAGCCCAACATCCTTTTTTTTCTATTTTACACAAGCTTGATCCCTAGGATGTGACTAGCTTCTCCCAAGTCCTTCGCATCGAACTGCCCAGATAACCATACTTTGACTGTAGATAATGCCCCCACATCATTTCTGATGAGCAAGATATCGTCTACATAAAGAACTAGGAAAATCACTGCGCTTCCGCTATGCTTCTTGTACACATAGGACTCATTAGACTTTGATCAAAACTATAAGACTTAATGGCTTGATCAAACTGAGTGTTCCAAGACCTCGATGCCTGCTTAAGTCCATAAATGGATCGGTTAAACTTACACAACATGTGTTCCTGACCCTTTACAATGAATCAGTCTGGTTGTATCATATAGATACACTCGTTTAGACTTTCATTAAGGAAAGATGTCTTGATGCCCATTTGCCAAATTTCATAATTGAAATGACCGGTAATGGATAAGAGAATCTTGATAGACTTAAGCATGGCTACCGGCGAAAAGATTTTCTCATAATCGATCCATTCTTTCTTAGTGAACCCTTTAGTAACAAGCCTAACTTTGAAGGTTTCAACCTTCCAGTCTGCTCCTCTCTTCCTTTTATAGATCCACTTGCATCCAATGGATTTTATCCCTTTGGGTGGTTCTACAAGTTTCCAGACCTGATTGGAATACATAGATTCCATCTCTAAATTTATAGCCCTTTGCCAAAAATCTGCATCTTTATCTTGAAGTGCTTCATTATAGTTACAGGGCTCGGTATCTAGTTTTGTCGGGATCCTGTCAAAATACTCTCCCAAGAACATATATCGGTCAGGTTGATGAACAACCCTCCCTCTACGACTAGGCACTACCTGTGTATGTGTACTAGCAGTAACACGCTGTGCAGAATTAGAATCCTGTGCATCAGCACCCTGTTCGAGATTTATACCTGTCCCGATAATCCTCCCACTACGACGAGATAATGGGATATGAGTGACTTGTTCTTCTATTCTATTGGTATTTTCTCACAGTTCTTCTAGAACAATATTGCTTTTGGGCCTGTGATCTATAATATAATTCTCTTCCAAGAGTCGGGCATTGTTGCTAACAATGACCTTATGATCATTAGGATTATAAAATAGACCACCCTTCGTTCCCTTGGGATACCTTACAAAGAAATAAATTTTTGTCCTCGTTTACAACTTACCCGCGTTTTCTTTTAGCACATCTGTTGGACACCCCCAAATCTGAATGTGTTTCTGACTAAGCTTACGCCCGGTCCACAATTCTATAGGAGTTGAAGGTACCAAGTTCAGAATGTAAGTCGTTGTCTCTAAAGCGAGTCCCCAAAATAAATTGGGTAAACCTGAATAACTCATCATGAACCTTACCATTTCTATAAGAGTCATATTCCTTCTTTCTGCTACACCATTCTACTGCAGAGTGCCAGGTGTAATCAACTGGGATGTAATTGTAACACACCAGTCCGGACCCTAGTAGTAACCACCTAAATTGTAACAACCTGACCCTGACCCTAGTTACAACAGCCCGGACTGTAACTACTCACGAAAAAATCTAGCTCAGACACTAGTGTTACCGACGATTAATTGACAACATCCTAGGTCGCTACATGAATAGAATAAACCCTAATTCCACCAAAAACCCTAATTTGACCTAGAAACCCTAAAAGACCAAATACTCAGAGGCCAAGCCTTGATACTTAGAAAAGTCTCAGAATAGCTTAAATTAAGTAAATAAAATAAAATATTAAATTAAAAATTAAAAATTTCTACAACTAAGGTAAAATGACCATATTGCCCCTAATATAGCAAAAAGTCCCAAAAATCAAAACTTTGACACATGGACACCCAATGTCACGTCCCAAACATCCGGATCACGTGAAAGCCCACCAAAACACCCATTTAAGAAAATAGGTTTCACAGTTGGAAATCAAGTATACAATATTTGGATAAAAGTCCCCATAGTTCAACTCGAATAAACAGTAAACATGCATTCTCATACATGAAGAAGCATATCGCCAAAAAGGCGTACAAGACCAGCCTCACATGTATAAGTACATGTCTCAAGAAAGGAAAACTACAGGAAGTCTTCCATCACCTCTGCACTAGGTCAACTCCACGTGCTCACCTAAAATAGGTTTTATTGCAAAAATTCTATACCGTGAGCCGAAACCTAATAGAAAATAGACTGTAAACAGTAATACAGGTCATGCAATCATATGGTGGGAACTAACTCGACCACAAAATCCATACAGGTTTTTCTCTCAAAAACCAACAATTTTTTCATCCTTGAAACTATGCATATAATCCTGACAGATATCAATCCACAGTTAAGGAAAAGCAAAAAAGCACAACATTCTCGACTCGGGACACGCAGCTGAGGAGACACAGTAAACTGCAATCCTATGTACCGACTCTGTCACATAGGCAAAGGCAACAACTATAAACTCTCATCCATTACCCTAGGCCCACAGGCTTCATAATGACAAGTTCTATACAGTGTCACAAAAACGTAATTGCTCAATTTACGGGTTAAGCCCGAGGTTCCAGAGCACCCACCAACTACTCAATTTGCGGGATTCAACCCGAAGATACAAAGCACCTACCGCTTAATTTACGGGACCTGAACCCGAGGGTACAAAGAACCCAATCACTAAATTTATGGGGACTAACCCGAAGGTACAGAGCACCTACGCTGCGCCGTTTTCGAACTTACACCGAGGTGCAATTAAAGCCCAACTCAACAATACTCACTGCCACGGTACATCTATCGATAAACATTTCAAAACCAACCCACAAAACAGATACACAACACATGTATACAAAAGGGATCCAATCCATGAACCATGGATATCAAACAAAACATGTCAAAACATGATTTCCACCAAAACGTTTAGAATTCGAGACTCTACCCCAAAGGCTAGCTCCAAACCTTCCACAAACACGTTTTCCCAAAACTCCATTTTCAAACCATCTTTTTGAAAACCTCCGATAACATTTTTTTGAAACCATAGAGTCTCATAAAAATCTCGGATAGACATCGCACGAGGAAAGCTTGAACCAAAACACATCATTTTCCAAAACAGCCCAGGTTCAATCGACTGGACCCACCCTCCAGTCGACTGAAAAACACACTGGAAAAGAGAACCAAAACAGAAACCATTTCAGTCGACTGACCTCCCAGGTCCAGTCGACTGAACCTCCAACATGATGATCCAGTCGACTGAACTGATAGGTTCAGTCGACTGAACTAGCCCAGATCATGTTTTTGAGCTACGATTTTGGTTTTTAAATCTCAGATCAAGCCTTAAAAACACCCGTTTTGATACCTAGGAGCATACCCGAGCTCAAGGCTACCATAAAACCATAAAAGGAACATCCCTCTTTCAATTTCATCGAACCGAACACCGAAAATGGTTTTAACCCAAAATTGGATTTGAAATATAAATCACATTTCATACGTTTTTAAATGGTAGAAACACGTAGGATTACATGTAGTACCCTTTAACAGTTATACAGTCTAGGATCCTATCTCGGTGAGTTCAAAACTCGACGTCTCGATCCATGTGCAAAACTGAGCTTCGCCGGAATGAAATTCTAACTGGATGGATGCATAGACCGCGATGCCAATACCAAGGATCAGCAATTGGTCTATCAAAAATCAAGCCCCGGGCCCCCGAGAAGTTAGAGAGAAGGCAGAGAAAAAACTAGAGGAAACTTAGAAGTTAAGTTTTCAAAATATATTTTAGAAAATATCTAAGTCTCGATATTTATAGGCCTCCAAAATATATATATATTTTAAAAATTTTTGAAATTCGCACGACAACTCCCTAAGACCCCGGGAACCAACCCCACATGCTCAGATAAACTTAAACAAGCACCAACACGAGTAAATCACACATCTTGAAAATATATATGCAAAACACATCATATATATATATATATAAATCCCAAAAAGAGACGGGTATGGGTCTCACACCCAAAATCAGATATTTATACACAATTAATTAATAAAATACAAAATAACAACAAAAATAACCAAAATACCCTTGCATGGCTAGTCACCTAGGAAATTGTGCCCAAAAAGTTACTTTTTGCCCTTTTAAGATTAAAAATGAGAAAAAGATGTATAAATTAAGCATTGTTATGACCCAATATTTTTTATACAAGTAATATACATAATAATATAGGTCAACAAAGAAAACAAATAATTATTTAAAATTTCTACACAATAAATAATCAAAAAGTCAATTCTAGTCAAACTAGTTTCATTTAACTTAAAAGTCTACACTTATTTAATTGATTGTTATCAAAATTATGATAAATCACAAGAAAACTAAATTAATTATAAATACATTAATATAATAAGTTTTGGTAGGTTCAGATACTAAAAAGATACATAAAACTAATATTTTATGCAATTATATTCACAAAAATGTACCAAAATACCATTTAAAACCCTAATTAAACACAAGATCAGCTTTTTAGTCTCCCAAACATTCCATAGCTGAACCCCCTGCCCCAAAATCTAATTTTTGTAAGTCTTGAATAAATACCACCTCCCAAGCAACCAATGTAAGTTTATAAAAATTTAAATTTTAATTAAACACCATAATTACAATCCAATACATTTCTTTTCTATAAAAACAAGACCTTAGTCTTCATTCTCCTTCATGTATTTTGTCTGAGAGAGTGAGAGAGAGGCTCCAAAAGTTTTAAGTATTCTAAGAGAGAAGAATGAGAGAAGAACAAAGAAGGAATGAAGAGAAAGGAAGAAAGGCTCGAGGAAGGTACAATAAAGCTAAGTCCTACTCTCCTTCACCCATTTGAGCATCAAAAGAGGTAAGCAAGTCCTTCAAACCCTCTTATATTCTTCACTAAGATACCCCTCAGTCCATCTCTATAACAAACCCTAAGAAAATAAAACAAAAAATGAGTCAAAAAGGCGTCATAGGAGTTGAACATTGGCTGTTTGTGTAAGATTGTGTTTTACTTGTGCTTGTATGTGTTTACTTTTGAGTTTTATGACCTAAACATATTCTGGAGTTTTGGTTTATTTGAGCTTATAACATGCATGCAAAGAAAATATGTCACAAATGTACACAACATAAGCTAGGCAACCAAAACCCTAAGTAGACTGATTTTTCTAGACTTATTCACTTTCTGCCACCAACTTTAAAACATCATAACTAATTGTAGAAAACTTATCTTAAATTAATTTTAATGTCCAGATCTAGAATTTTGAGTTCTCTTTCATACAAAACTGGTTTGAAGTGATTTCGTTGTGTACAACTCCAAATATCTCATTTTTGCCTAAGAAGGTCAGATCTTGACCACTCTGAGTTGCAAACCTAAAAACCCTAAGTTAGAAAGAGAACCGAGCTTAGGTAAAAACATAAAAATTGTAGAGGACATGCTTATCTTTCTGTCCACTACAAATGACCCAAAAATATAAAGTCTTGATAGGTCAAAAGTCTTCCCAAAGTCACTGTTAAGGTTCAGTGACTGACAGACCTCTCAGTCACACATTTTTGTGAGAAACAAAACCCACAGTTTTAGAAGCCAAATCCAAAAGTGGTAAACATGAAAAACATAGCTAACATATTAAACTAATTACTGATACCCCAAAAGTTTTGAGCATTCTCTATCAACAACACACTCTGCAGATCCTTTTTAGGCTGACTGAACCCTTTTTATAAATTTGTCAAATTCTTAAATTTTTTCCAAATAACTTGTCATAACTCAAAACATGAAACTTGTAGGGGACACCTTAATCTAAAACTCCACCAAAAATTAGAGCCATAGCCCTTGAATTGATGCTCCAAAACAATGGCCAACAGAAGCTCAATTCCTATATATTTATCTGTAAATTGTTGGACCATTTTTACTTAAATAAAATAAATGACCCACGTGCCTTATGATCTAGCATTAGTAATAAACATGAAAGTTGTATGGAATATTTTTATCTAGTTGGTGTTAAAATATTAGAAATTAAATTTATGTGTCAGTACTTCAAAATGCTGTCGTAACTTAAAACTAACAATTAAACTTGTATCTAAAATTGGTTAAGTGTTCGAATGGTGTGTTATTAATGAGACTTGAGTAGATGAACCTTATATGAAATTTATGAGTAATTAGTATTTGAAAATGATTCTTGATGAAATGAACTCATGGCGATGGTTCGATTTTATACCACATGAATTATGGTCATGCTTCGCACGCTTATGCGTAATACTTTAGCAAGTTGTACCACATGTTATGTCATATTTATACACCATGCAATGATTAGTTGTACACAAGAGGCATATTACACATTCATGGGCATTCCTACATTGCATCTTGGGTTATCAAAGTCCTTCGTACCGTTCAAATTGGGTTGGGAATCATTGTTTAGTGGTTGTGGGTCTAGGGCGTCCCTGGTTGCCATGTTTGGAAATGAAATTGGAGGTTTTCATTATAAAAAGGAGGTTTAGGCACCATAGGTCTGTCACTAGCTTTAATTTAGACTTTGGGTTGACATCTAATGAGTATCCTTGTTCTTAAGGTGGGACTTGTCGACTTGGAATAAGGATGGGTAAAATTGGATAAAGGTCGGTCCCCACGCCGTTGCCATTGAGTAAAATAATTGTGGCATAAAGCTCGACAATGAAATTTACTATTCGCAACGAGGCGAGGATGGGTTCGGTGATCAAAAGCCATTAAGTCTACTCTGTAATTCCAGGCGTGGAATTCATGATACTGTTCTGGAAGTATCCTAGGTTGGGCATTTGCATTGCATTCATTTGCATCACACACTCACCCTTTTGTTCTTATATGTGTTCATCCTGTTGAAAATGATAAATAGCCTATAACTTCACATTGGGTGTTATATGATATGTATTGTATGATATCTTGTCGTGAGTTTGTTAGACAGTTTAGGAAATTTGCTTATGGACTCCGGCTCCTGGCATTTATGCCACAGGTGACAAAAAAGGACCCTTTGAGGACAGCGGGTTCATTGAAGGGGAAGAAATTGCGGAAGAGGGAGAGTGGCAGGAGCAGGTCTATCCCAACGACGCAGTTTGAAGACGTAGGACGTCACATTTTGATCTTTTTTGTTCAACTTTCCACGGATATATTGTAACTTTTGTTAAACTTTCTAGATGACTATAACTATTAAGTACTTTGAACAAATTTTGACCTGTTTTTAATGTAGTAACTATCTTATTTATCTATGAATGTTCAACTAGAATATGTCCCTTATTTATAGTTACGTATGTCCCGACATGCCCAGAAAATGGGGTGTCACAGTTGGCATCAGAGCCTAGGTTTTGTGAACCTTAAGGACTTGGAAAATGGGAGATTACTAATTTTATAGCGTAAAAACTCTGTGGAGTGTCTGTACTATTAAGTTATGACGTATAATTTTAACAACTTAAAATCCTTATCTTAGGGTTTTCTCTATTTTTGTTTCTTAGGATGGCGTCCGACGCAGAACCAGCCAGGGAACCATGGGCAGCATCCGAACCATAGGACTCAGACTTTGAGGAAAAACTTGCCAAAGAGCAAGACCCGACAGACGTATTTTCACTAGCATGGATGTTTTCGAACGAGTGGCCAGCGCAGGGAGAGGAGGAGGTCAAGGAAGTAGGAGCAAATCAGGAACTCGATGTAGTAGGGGACTAGGCAGACTTCGAAGCAGACGATGAGGAAGGGCCTGAGGACAAGGACGAGAATGAGGAGCGAGCCATCGCCTTCTTTTATGATCCACTAGAGGCGCCACCGCCCGAATCAGAGGACGACAAGGAGACAGATGCAACAATCTACTAGAGCCGCCAAGACTATACTAAGGACTACCGTATTGGCAAGTGGGTTTATGCCCAAGTATTCCTGAAAAGGATAAATAAGTGGAAGAAGCCAGAATCTTTCCTTTGATTTATAGGTCCGATAAAGGTTCTTGGGAAACACGACGAAACAGCATACCGAATAGAAGTACTACTAGGGTATAAGGAGCGACTCGGAGATTTGGTAAAGACCTAATGGCTGCAGACGACAATGCTGAGAGATAAACAAGGGATCGTTGACCCACGCAGCACAGATATCAACTTCGATGATTCGAAGACTTATAAAGAGGTACCGGTGGCCATCACAGATAAAGCTTGTAGAGGGCCAGAGA
This sequence comes from Heliamphora ciliata, assembly GCA_032360265.1. Lineage (NCBI taxonomy): Eukaryota > Viridiplantae > Streptophyta > Magnoliopsida > Ericales > Sarraceniaceae > Heliamphora > Heliamphora ciliata. The sequence continues at coordinate 27,425 of JAUMHN010409854.1, forward strand.
ACATTTGGTACATGGAGGTCCAATGGCGTTGCTATGGCATTTACAAAGCGACTTGGGAACGCGAGGCAGTTGTCCATCACTTCTGTCTGCATTTGTTTGTTTAGGCTTCAATACGCTGGGCATTGTGCTTTTCTTTTTGTTTGAAGGTTGTGTGTATGCTAAGTGAACTTTTTGAGAATCTTGTACCAGTTACGTGTTAAATGAAATGCAAGTATTCGTTGTTAAATTCTTTACAAACTATCTCAAATTCATAAACTATCTCATAATCTCAAACTAAAATCTACAATATTAAAAAAAAATTGAAGACAATTAAGAAGGGAAACAACCACCCCCCCTCCCTAAGCGCGACACTCTCTTAGATAGTTAATAGACGATTAGACCACCGATAAGTTGACTAACCCTTAGATGATAAGGTACTAGGAGTAGCTTAAGTTATGAAGAAAACACCATTAAAATCTCGTAACTTCACCTTTACGAGTTTCTTTTCCCAAACCCTTATTTCAACTCCTATACCGGTTAGAATTCCTTGCTTATCTTTCCTTCTAATAACACCGGTGCTCAATAATGTTACCTAGTAACATTCGTAGGTAATCCTTCACCACCATTCATTTCCTAAATTCAATACTACATCAAGCTAAAACAATTTTGTAAACCCTTGAAATCTCAACCTGGGGAGTTGATTTGGATGCGTGAATTGAAGTACGTTAGGCCAACATAATTTCAGGAAAAATATCTATTTTGGATACCCATTGCTTAAACATACCTTTTGTCAAAGTCTGATACTACACAAATGGATCCCGAGAACCTCCTCTCTGTAATATCCATTGATTGCTAATCTCTTGACCTCTCAACTTGAGTCAACGATGATTGCTTTAACTATAACCTCATGCCTTTAAATCATCTGGGAGTCCACCCTAAGATATTCTAACACCAGCGACATCTCGTGCTTATACCATTTGGAATCCTTAGCCAAACGCTTATCTGGTCATTGCCGTATGGTCACCTACTCTGAAACCAGTGAGATTGAGCTAACCGTCCTTATCAAACTCCATGTGTTTTGTCCGTCGATCTTCAAAACCTTACCCGTAGGTCAATAAATGAAGACGATCGTCGAAATATTATGTTATTAGGCCTTAGCACCTTCATGAAAGACTAAGACAATGCACGAAAATCTCTTAACACCTCTTCAAATCATAGCACAATCTTTTCTCAACATTACGACTCAAAACGCCGTCAACATTTGCGTTTAACAAAGTTTTGAAGACCGAGATCCCCGACTGTTGGAATGGTTAAGTAAAGGGTTATTTAACTAACTACACCTTTTAAAGGACCCGACAAGTAGAATTATGCCTACAAATAGGAACAACAGCTTCACACTAAGGAACCCATGACATCACTGTGTGACAAAGTTTAGACTTTCCCAGATTAGTTCATAGCGGACCCACACATCCAACAAATCGGAAAGAAAAAGATTCGTGCCGACAGTAGAGAAGTGGAAAACAAGAGACAACATCAAACTGAGGAAACTCTTAGTATGCAAGTAACGGAAGAATATCTGTACGTATCAATATTCACGTCAACGTTTTTCACCAAGATGATAGTATCCGAATCCAGCCATCCCCATTTTCAATGAAGAATTTCTGACAACGATATGGGCATCAAAAACCTGGTTGAGAATTAACCTCCAAACCAAAATAGAACACATGACTTGATAATTACCTTGACCGTATCTTTATCACATTCATTTTACACTTGAATGACCAACCACCGAAGAGAAACGATCCAGTCAATGGAAGAGGCATCCAAACCCTACGTACCAATACGTGAAGGAACAACGGCAAAAGCTAAGAGAAATGGTACGACACTTGGTAAGACTGGAATAGGAATGAAAACATGTGACTACGAACTTCGTTGCTAGGATCATTACGATCGCATCAGTAGCACAACAAGATTTGAGTTACTATGAGTCACCTCAAGAAACAACAACATTTAGGTTATGATGAATTTTCTCACTAAGATCACTCATTTTTTTTTGGTTAAACCTCACGACACATCGGTAGCTACAAGCAAAAAGTATACCCAAGAGATTTTACACCAACTTAAGTTCGCTATCATACCTAAACAAGACCCGCATCTCACCTGGACAGTTTAAACACCCAATTCTGAACCATCAAAAGTATGTTAAGAGTAAGAATAAGGGAAATTAAAGGAAGCTCTTATCTTCGGTCCAAACCTGCTTACAACAACAAGCTCCCAACTAGCTTTTACAACCATATGAAGTTATATGTGTGAACAACAGTGCGAGATTATCAGTATACGGAATAGAAGTAGAAATGAATTGATTAGTTGGAATAGATCCCTGCTAGACCCGAAATACAATAACAGAAATTTATATATAACCTAGAATAGTAGCCTTACGTTAACAATCTACGGTAAAGAACTATAGGATCTTATTGAATAAGACTTTTCATGCTAGTAAACAGACTGAGTGTCATGCTTTTATCTCTTCAGTAGAACTAACTTTAGCGAACAATTCAATAACCCCCTTTCCTTTTCTCTTTCTTAAAAATGGCAGAACAAAGACAAAACCATGGGTGTTCAGCAAAAGTAAGTGAAACTAAAAAGGAAGTGGAAGTCCCGAGCTTAGCACAAATTTTGCAAGATCTAACAGCCAACTTAGATCGATCGCAAGGGAAGGTACCCCATGAAGGATCATGGTACTTATCTGACCTAAGGGTACAGAATATCCCAGCACTTGAGAGGAAGAATCTTTCCCGAACAACTGAGATTTGGATCAAGGCCACAAAGTAACAACAACCAACTGTAAGAACTTGTTATAGGTGCAACCAGCCAGAACATAAAATGATGCACTGCCCGATGAGGATTGGAAGAGGAAATCAAGGAGGACCACTACGAAATAACAAGAAGATCAAACGCTCGAAACCTTATCTTCAAGATGACCAACTGGAACAACTAGAAAAAGGGGCACCAAAATTAAAAATTTGTTATCAATGCCATAGGCTCGAACATAAAAAAATCTGAGTGCCCACAACAAGAAGGATTAAACTACAACAACCGTCAACCAGAACAGAGTTACAAGGATCAAACAAATTCGTTGTAGTAAGGAACAAGTGGTGTGAAAAATGTGGTACAACATGACCAACCAGAGAGCGATGAAGGGAGTGTCCGCTGTTCACAAGAGACAAGCTTAATGGTCTGCTTTAATTGTAATAAGTTTGGACATAAGAAGTTTGAATGCCAGCTGCCAAGGGGAAGAGCCTATAATATTCATAAAAAGGGAACGGGCAGTTCGGGAAGGATGATACAGCTTGACCGACAAGAGAATCACTAGACGAAAGGCTTGCCTTCCCAAGAAAAAAAAGAGTATCCATTAATGATCTAAGGTGCGCCTGAATTCGCAAACTCTAAGATATACGTTAGTTAGACTTGTTGCATTGTTCTGAGAAGAGATATGCTTGAAAAATAGAGGATTTTAGGTTAGCTCTAGCCAGAAAAATCCCGCGCCATGGATAAGCGACATGACCTTTGAGAATTGTGTAGATATCGGTCTAAGATGTTAGTAAGATAAAACAACAATAGCTCAAAGTAATAAACGTACAAGCTCAACCTTATCTGTATCCTCAATAAAGAATGGCTCAAGTAAACAAGGACAATAACTTCGAAGAGAAGAAGTACAAGTAACCATCCATAACCTTTCGCATAAAATTTTGAGGATGAAATATATTTAAGGGGGTAGATTGTAACACGCCGGTCTGGACCCTAGTAGTAACCACCTAAATTGTGACAACCCGACCCAGACCCTAGTTGTAATAGCCCAAATTGTAACTACTCGCGGAACAATCTAGCCCAGACACTAGTGTTAGCGATGGTTAATTGACAAGATCTTAGGTCGCTACATGAATAGAAGAAACCCTAATTCCACCCAAAACCCTAATTTAACCTAAAAACCCTAAAAAAGCCAAATACTCAGAGACCAAGCACTAATACTTAAAAAAGTCTCAAAATATCTTAAATTAAATAAATTAAGTAAAATATTAAATTAAAAATAAAAAATTCTCAAAACTAAGGTAAAATGACCATATTGCCCCTAGTATAGTGAAAAGCTCCAAAAATTTAAAATTTGACACATGAACACTCAAAATCAAATTTTTATACACAATTAATTAATAAAATATAAAATAACAACAAAAATAATCAAAATACCCTTGCATGGCTGGCCACCTAGGAAATTATGCCCAAAAAGCTACTTTTTGCCCTTTTAAGCAAAAAAATAAGAAAAAGATGTATAAATTAAGTATTATTACGATTCAATACTTTTTATACAAGTAATATACATAATAATATAATAATATAGATCAAAAAAAGTAAATAAATAATTATTTAAAATCTCTACACAATAAATAAGTCAAAAAGCTAATTCTAATCAAACTAACTTAATTTAACTTCAAAACTTTAAACTTATTTAATTGATTGCTATCAAAATTATAATAAATCATGAAAAGTCTAAATTAATTATAAATATATTAATATAATAGGTTTTGGTAGGTTTAGATATCAAAAAAATACATAAAACTAATATTTTATGCAATTTACTCACAAAAATGCACCAAAATACCATTTAAAATCCTAATTAAACACAAGATCAGCTTTTTAGTCTCCCAAACCTGCCAAAGCCAAACCCCCTACCCCAAAATCTGATTTTTGTAAGTTTTGAATAAATACCACCTCCCATGCAACCAATTGAAGTTTATAAAAATTTAAATTTTAATTAAACACCATAATTACAATCCATTACATTTCTTTTCTATAAAAACAAGACCTTAGTCTTCACTCTCCTTCATGTATTTTGGCTGAGAGAGTGTGAGAGAGAGGCTCCAAAAATTTTAAGTATTCTAAGAGAGAAGAAGGAGAGAAGAAGAAAGAAGAAAGGAAGAGAAAGGAAGAAAGGCTCAAGGGAGGTACAATAAAGCTAAGTCCTACTCTCCTTTGCCCATTTGAGCATCAAAAGAGGTAAGCAAGTCTTTCAAAACCTCTGATATTCTCCCCTAAGATTCCCCTCAATCCATCTCTATAAAAAATCCTAAGAAAATAAAACAAAGAATGAGTCAAAAAGGCGTCATAGGAGTAGAACATGGGCTGTTTGTGTAAGATTGTGTTTTGCTTGTGCTTGCATGTGTTTACTTTTGAGTTTTATGGCCTAAACATGTTCTTGAGTTTTTTTTATGTGAGCTTATAACATGCATGCAAAGAAAATATATCACAAATGTACACCATATAAGCTAGGCAACCAAAACCCTAAGTAGACTGATTTTTCTAAACTTACTCACTTTCTACCACCAACTTTAAAACATCATAACTAATTGTAGAAAAATGATCTTAAAGTGATTTTTGTGTCCAAATCTATAATTTTGAGTTCTCTTTCATACAAAACTGGTTTGAAGTGATTTCATTGGACAGAACACCAGATATCTCAATTTTTTTCTAAGAGTGTTAGATCTTAACCACTCTGAGTTTTAGACCTAAAAACCCAAAATTACAATAACACCAGAGCTTATGTCAAAACATAAACATTGTAGAGAACATATTTATCTTTCTATCCACAAAAAATGAGCCAAAAATATGAAGTCGTGATAGGTCAAAAGCCTTCCCAAAGTCACTATTAAGGTTCAGTGACTAACAGACCTCTCTGTTACACATATTTGTGAGAAACAAAACACACCTTTTTAGAAGCCAAATCCAAAAGTAGTAAACACGAAAAATGTATTTAACATATTAAATTAATTACTGGGCAAAAATCAACCCAAAATACACTCGGATGATACCCCAAAGGTTTTGCGTATTCTCTGTCAAAAACACACTCTGCAGACCCTTTTTAGGCTGATTAAACCCTCTTTATAAATTTTTCAAAATCTCAAACTTTTTTCAAATAACTTTTCCTAACTCAAAACACGAAACTTGTAGGGGACCCCTTGAACTAAGACCCCACCAAAAATCAAAGCCATAATCCTTGAATTTATGCCCCAAAAGAGTGGCTAATAGAAGCTCAATTCCTATCTATTTCTCTATAAATTGCTGAACCATTTTTAGTTAAATAAAATAAATGACCCCTGTGCCTTAGGGTCTAGCATTTGTGATAAACATGAAAGTTGTAGAGAATATTATTATTTAGTTGGTGTTTAAATATTAGAAATTAAATCTATGTGTCAGTACTTCAAAATGCTATCGTAACTTAAAACTACCAATTAAACTCGTACCTAAAATTGGCTAAGTGTTCGAATGGTGTGTTATTTACGAGACTTGAGTATGTGAACCTTATATGAAATTTGTGAGTAATTAGTATTTAAAAATGATGCTTGATGAAAAGAACTCATGCTGATGATTTGATTTTATACCACATGAATTATGATTATGCTTCGCATGCTTGCGCATAATGCTTTAGCGAGTTGTACCATGTGTTATGTCATGTTTATACACCATGCAATGATTAGTTGCACACAAGAGGCATATTGCACATTCATGGGCATTCCTACATTGCATCTTGGGTTATCAAAGTCCTTCGTACCTTTCAAATTGGGTTGGGAATCATTGTTCAGTAGTTGTGGGTCAAGGGCGTCCCTGGTTGTCATGTTTGAAAATAAAATTGGAGGTTTTTATTATAAATAGGAGGTTTAGGCACCATGAGTTTGTCACTAGCTTTAATTTAAACTTTGGGTTGACACCTAATGAGTATCCTTGTTCTTAAGGTGGGACTTGTCGACCTGGAATAAGGATGGGTAAGATTGGATAAAGGTCGGTCCCCAGGCCGTTGTCATTGAGTAAAATAGCTGTGGCATAAAACTCAACAATAAAATTTACTATTCGCAATGAGGCGAGGATGGGTTCGGTGATCAAAAGCCATTAAATCTACTCTGTAATTCCCCGCGTGGAATTCATGATACTATTCTGGAAGTATCTTGGGTTGGGCATTTGCATTGCATTTATTTGTATCACACACTCACCCTTTTGTTCTTATATGTGTTCATCTTGTTAAAAGTGATAAATAGCCTATAACTTCACATTGGGAGTTATACGATATGTATTGTAGAATATCTTGTCGTGAGTTTGTTAGACGGTTTAGGAAATTTGCTTATGGGCTCCAGCTCATGGTATTTATGCCACAGATAACGAAGAAGGACCCTTTGAGGAAGGCGGGTTCATTGAAGGGGAAGAAATTACAGAAGAGGGAGAGTGGCAGGAGCAAGTCGATCCCAATGACGCAGTTTGAAGACGTAGGATGTCACTTTTTGATCTTTTTGTTCAGTTTTCCATGGATATAATGTAACTTTTGTTAAACTTTCTAGATAACTGTAATTATTAATTACTTTGAAAAAATTCTGAACTGTTAATGATGTAGTAACTATCTTATTTATCTATGAATGTTCGGCTAGAATATGTCCCTTATTTGTAGTTACGTATGTCTCAACGTGCCTAAGGAACGGGGTGTCACAGTAATCTCCTCTGATGACAAGTAGTCCTTCAACGGTCCAAAGAGGTATTTTTCACCACGATCTGATCATAGTGATTTGATACTTTTATCCAGACACTTCTCCGCCTCCGCCTTAAATTCTTTGAATTCCTCAAAGTATTCAGACTTACGGTGCATCAGGTAAATGTATCTATACCTTGAGTAGTCATCAATGAAATTGATGAAATACTCAAAGCTACCTCTAACCTGGATTGTCATAGAACCACACACATCATAATGAACTATCTCCAACGGTTTTTTAACTCTATAGCCTTTGGCCAAAAAGGGTCTCTTAATCATTTTACCTTCTAAGTAAGATTTACAGACTAAAAGTGCCTCCACTTCCAATGAACTTAATTGTCCATCTGCTACCAGTCTGTTTATCTTTTTTAGATTAATATGACCCAAGCGTAAGTACCAAAAAAATGTTTGATTCATTAAAGAATTAAACTTTCTCTTATATGGTAAATTAAATGTGTTATTCATTTCATTTAGTTGCAATGTAGGAGTGATTAGAGTAATAATATAAAGATCATCTACCAATGTATCAGAACAGATGACCTGTTTATTATCCTTAATAACCACAGAGTTATTAAAATAAATCAGATATTCATTTTTAGCCAATCTAGAAACTGAAAGTAAGTTCCTTCTAATGGAATGTACATAAAGACAATCTCAATATTAAAATCCGATATCTACCAAAACTGAGAGTGGCATCTCCTATTGCAACTGCTGTTACCTTTGTATTATTACCCATATGCGGGTAAATCTCCCCATCACTAAGTTTTCGAATTTCTTGAAATCCCTATAATGAATTGCATACATGATTAGTGGCTCCCGTATCTACACACTAGGTACCGGTAGATAACTCCGCTAAACATGTTTCCACAACTAGTGAACAGAAATTACCATTTTTGTTCTGCCTTCTGAGAAATATTAAACATAGCTTTTTTCAGTGCCAGGTCTAGTTGTAGTGAAAACATCTGTCTTTTGGCTTTTTCACACTAGTCCGTGGCTCACAAACTATCCTGAAAATCGTCTCTCTATTTCTGAACTTTTTTCTTCTTTATGTCTTTTGCCCCAGAGGAAGAACCTTTTTTCAGAAATAAACACATTTCCTGGTATTGAAAGAATACCATTTGTAGTTAAAGCTATATCCAAGTTACATTTCTAGTTAATAAAATTTAGTCCCATTAGTTTGTTATCTTTGAGTATTAAAGTGAGTGGGTTGAAAGTCATTTTAATACTGAGAATCACATAATTAAAAAAAATATTAATTATGATGAGCAAAATTTTGATTTTTTGTAATTTAGTTCTCTCTACCAGTTTAAAATTAATTCGCCAGCAGCTTGATAACCTGAGAACAGCATGTCTCGATGGGAAGACGTCTACTATCCTTCATATGACCAGACATGCTAATTCCTTTTAATTTTACTATTTAGGCAACAGGCCATGCCAAATAAAATTAAATAGCTGACATAGTTTCGGTCCAGTATATAATAGCAGTGGTTCAGAGAGAGAGTATACTATTATATGCAGCTAAGTGTTGACCATCACCTAATTCTAATTTAATCGCTTCGCAATGAACGCTTCAAATGGAGAAGTGAACCACACTAACAATTATCTAGAACTATCCCAAAAGGAGATTTATTCTGAATATACCGCAATTAATTTGTCTGTTGGAGAGGAAGACCTTACAGTCGACACGCATGGTTTAATTGCATCACCTACAAACTGGTGAGGGAGACTGCGGGATTTATCTGTGAATAAATTTTCTCACCTACATAGATTTTTAAAATATTTTTTTAGATTATAAAAATCTGTTTAATTAAAATAATTTATTAATTTGAAAAGCCACACAATCTGAAAGAATCAAACATCTTTCCGTGTACACGATTCTAAATATTCTGACTTATCAAACCATCTTTTCGTGTTTAAATACATAACAAATAAAATTTAATAAATGCACAGTTCTTTCTTCAACTTTTTGGTTAAGATAGTGATTAAATGTATTTATTTATTTTATTTTTCATTCCACATTTTTTGAAAATTAATAATTTATTTTGATTAAATATTTTTCTATTTAATATTCAAATTTCGAAATTAATTCAGATGTTTTTTCAAGATATCTTATTTTTAAAAAAATCATCTTAAACGTGATATTTTGTAAAAAAAATAAAATATCTAAAACTTTTTATTTAATTAAAATTAATTAATTAAAAAAACTTAATTTTATTTTTTATTACAAAATATTTTAATTAAAACTAA
>JAUMHN010409855.1:0-14583 GCA_032360265.1 Heliamphora ciliata
TTTGGAGGATATGCTGAGGTCTTGTGTCCTTGACTTCAGAGGTTCGTGGGAGGATCATCTACCTTTAGCAGAGTTTGTATACAACAACAGCTATCAGTCTAGTATTGGGATGGTACTGTATGAGGCTTTGTATGGTGGACCATGTAGGTCGCCCGTATGTTGGAGAGATGTGGGAGAGACCATAGTCTTGGGACCCGACATGGTACGGGAGACGACGGAGAAGGTGATAGCAATTCGCCAACGCCTTGCTACAGCGCAGAGCCGTCAGAAGAGTTATGCAGATCAGAGGAGGCGACCTTTAGAGTTTGCAGTAGGGGATCATGTGTTTCTAAAGGTCTCACCACGTAGAGGTTTGATGAGATTTGATCGTAGCGGGAAGCTATCACCGCGTTTCATTAGACCTTTTGAGATTCTCGATAGGATTGGAGAGGTTGCTTACCGTTTGACTTTACCACCTCAGTTAGCATCTGTGCACAACATGTTTCACGTTTCAATGCTTCGGAGGTACGAGCCTGATCCTTCACATGTGACAGATTGGGCTGAGCTGCGGTTGAGGAGGATGCCACTTATGAGGAGCGTCCAGTGAGGATTCTTAACACAAAAGAGCGAGTGTTGCGGGGCAGAACCATTGTTTATGTCAAGATCTTATGGCTTCATCACGGGGTTGAAGAGGCTACATGGGAGCTGGAGTCTGAGATACGTGCTAAATACCCGGAGCTTTTCCTTTTGTGACCTTGTATTGAATTTCGGGGGTAAAATTCTTTAAGGGAGGAGAGTTGTGAGACCCGGACCCGTCTCTTTTTGAGACTTATATGTATATATGATGTGTTTTGCATATATATGTCTGCGGTATAAGATTTACTCGTTTTAATGCATGTTTATGTTTATCTGAGCATGCGGGGTTGGTTCCCGGGGTTGTAGGGAGTTGCTGTGTGAATTTTAAAAATTTTAAAAAAAAAATATTTTGGAGGTCTATAAATATCAGAACTTAGATATTTTCTAAAAAGATATTTTAAAAACTTAACACCTAAATTTTCTTTATATTCTCTCTGCCTTCTCTCTAACTTCTCGGGGGTCCGGGGCTTGATTTTGGATAAACCAACTGCTGATCCTTGGTATCGGCATCAAGGGCTTCGCATCCACCCAGTCAGAATTTGATTCCGGCGAAACTCGATTTTGCACGTGGATCGAGGCATTAGGTTTTTGACCCAACGAGGTAGAATTTCAGATTCTACTGTTGCATAAGGGATATATATGTAATCTTATGATGTTTTACCATTTAAAAACGCATGAAAAGATGATTTGTGTTTTAGATCCAGTTTTGGGTTTAAATCGTTTTTCGGTGTTCGGTTGGATGAAATCGAAAGAGGGATGTTTATTTCGAGGTTTTATGATAGCCGTGAGCTCGGATGTGCTTCTAGGTATCAAAACGGGTGTTTTTGAGGCTTGATCTGAGGTTTAAAAAACCAAAACCGTAGCTCAAACATGATCTGGGCTGGTTCAGTCGACTGATCCCATGAGTTCAGTCGACTGGATCATCACGTGGGAGGTTCAGTCGACTGGACCTGGGGGGTCAGTCGACTGAAGTGGCTTTTGTTTTGGATTTTCAATTCCAGTGTATTTTTCAGTCGACTGGAGGGTGAGTCCAGTCGACTGAACCTGGTTTTTTTTGGAAAATGATGTGTTTTGGTTCAAGCTTTTCTTGTGCGATGTTTATCCGAGGTTTTTATGAGATTTTATGATTTCAAAAAGGGTTACCGGAAGTTTTCAAAAGATGATTTGAAAATGGAGTTTTGGAAAAACGTGTTTATTGAAGGTTTGAAGCTAACCCGTGGAGTTGAGTCTCAACTTCTAAAACATTTTGATGAAATATGTGTTCACATGTTTTGGTTTGATCTCCATGGTTCATGGATTGGATCTCATATATATACATGTGTTATATATCTGTTTTGTGGGTTGGTTTCGAAATGTTATCCATAGATGTACCGGGACAATGGGTTTATGAGTGGGCTTCCATTGCTCCTTGGTGAAAGTCCGGAAATGTGAACAGCGTAGGTACCTACGGTCCTTGAAAGCTATGTTTTTGAGCTGTTTTTGAATCGGAATTTTTACAAAAAAATTATATTTTTTGAGAGCTATTTTTTTAAAAAAAACGGCATCGAGAACAAAGTTTGGAAAAGGCGGCAAAAGCCGCCTGAGCCAGCGGCTTGCGGTGGCGCCAGTGGTCTGGCGGTGGTGGTGGCTGGTTCGGGGTTGTTTGGCTTGTGTTTTTCTGATATGTTCGAAGCTTGAGAGTGTTGTATACATATAACACTACACATCGAGGAATCTTGACGCAACTTGAATGCAAAAAGCTGATTCAAAAAATGATAGAAAGATTACAGTTTATCTTTAAACAGGAGACTAAAACTCTTTAGAATTCTGTCTGATCATAAAATTAGGATATATACATATCTTATATTTATATTCTTTTAGACTGTGTAGATGATGTTTATTTATTTTATATATTCCTGTTAATTTAATTAATTTATAAAATTCGATTTTAATTAAAATTTTGTAAAGTGAAATAAAATAAAGTTTTTTTAATTAAAAGTTTTCAATTAAATGAAAAAATTTTAGATATTTTATTTTTACAAAATAACACGTTTAAGACAATTTTTTTATTAAATCGGATATCTTTGAAAAACATTTAAATTAATTTTGAATTTTAAATTAATTAAATAGAAAAATATTTAATCTCAATAAATTATTATTTTTGAAAAATATTTGACGTAAAAATAAAATATTTTAAATGCCTTTAATCACTACCTTAACTATAAAACTAAAGAAAAAACTATGCATTTATCGATTATTTTATTTGTTATGCTGAAAGATGATTTGGTAAACTAGAATATTTTGGATCATGTATATGAAAAGATATTTTGAAATCATTCGGATCGTGTGGTTTTCGAAAGTAATAAATTTATTTCAATTAAACGAATTTTTGTAACCCTTAAAATCTTTTTAAAAATCTAAGTGGGAGAGAAAATTTATTCACAGATAAATTTCGCGATCTCCATCACTAGTTTGTAAGCGATATAATTAATTCTGCGTGTTAATAGTAAGGTCTTTATCCCCATCAGACAAGATTAATTGTGGTATCCCCAGTACGAATCTCCTGTAGGGATAATACTAGATAATTGTTAGTGTGAATCACTTCTCCATTTGAAGGGTTTATTGCAAACTAATTGATTCGAGATTAAGTGGTGATTAACACTTAACTGTAAATAATAGTATTCTCTCCATCTAAGTTACTGCTATTATTTACTAGACCGAAACTATGTCAACTATTTAATTTTACCTGACAAAATCAGTTATCTAGATAGTAAAATTAATAAGAATTGACTTCTTTGGACAAACGATGTATAGTAGATGTCCTCCCATTGAGGCATGCTATTCATAGGGTACCAGGCTACTGGCGATTTTTTTTTAAAGAGGGAACCAATTTTAAAATAAATTTAAAATTTTACTTGTCATAATTAACGATTATTTTAATTATGTGATTCTCAAGATTAAAATAGTTTTCAATCCACTCGCATCAATACTCAAAGAAAAAAAACTAATGGGACCAAACTATGTAAACTGAATAAAGAATTTAGACATTGTTTTAACTACTGAGGACTACTAATTTGTATTAACTAAGATTTATCCACCAGAACTAGATGAGGGTACGACAGAACAGGAAAGCCGAAATCATCAGAAGTGGCAGAAAGCTGATCAGGTGGCTCGCTGTTATATTTTAACTTTCATGTCAAATATTTTGCAGCAACAGTATCAGTCTATGTCTAGTGCCTATGACATGATTATGAATCTCAAGAAAATGTTTGGGGATCTAAATCGTGCTGCTACGCAAATGACTATGAAGTCTCTTATGAATACAAGTATGGCTGAAGGCACCCCAATTAGTGATCATGTTTTGAAGATGATCAATCTTCTAAATGAACTAGAGATCTTAGTACCTAAAATTGACGAGAAAACCCAGGTCAATATCATACTCCAATCACTACTTGATAGCTTTAAGTAGTTCTGCCTGAATTATACCATAAATAAGCTCAACTTTTCATTGGCTGAACTTCTTAAAGAACTTCAAGCAGCCGAGGGTATTCTTAGAAATTTTAGGGTTTGTATACTGAAAATTATATTTTTAGTATTTAATTTTATTTTAATAAAATTATATTTTTATTTTATGAGAATTTTAATGAGTAATGTATGTATATCATTTCTTTAATGTTATGCATGGATATCCTTTTTCTATACATTATTTAATCTGATGTGTAGAGTACAGCTTGCACACAGAAGATTAGATTTTAGATTTTTACAGAATATAAATTTTATGCTCATAGTTTAGTAAAAATGGACATAACATCGGTACGACTGTAGTATAGAGTTTTAGTAGGCCTGTCTTGGTTACGGAAAACAGATAATAGTATCGTCTATTGTTCCGACTCTCTGTGCTAGTACACTTTGTGTCTATTGAATGGGACACATTTGAGTAATTAATTTTATACTGATCATATAAATTAATTCACTCCAAGATTATTATAAATAGTGCTTATACTCTTAATCTTGAAATAATTATTGATTTGCGTATATTTAACATTCGTTATTTTGATTCCTTAGAGGGTGCGATCTTATATGAGTCTATATTCTTGGTGAATTAGATAGCAGTATTATTTATATGGTGAATATTAATTATTGACGAAATTTCCGTCTCGAATGATCAGCATTGACGATACCCTTAAGAAAACTTATAAGTTTTGACCGGGCCAAACCCTATAGGTGAATTTGATTATCTGGCGGTCAAATAAGTTAAGTAGAAGGGTTTAAGAAATTTCAAGATGCTGATTAAATTAAATTGTCAGTAATTAATTTTAATTGGTGGGTATCGAAAATCTTATTGTGGGGAGATGAGTTAAGTATTTAATAACAAGATCTCATTATAAGAAGGTCTTGAAATTATGATTTAGAGTGCAATTACTCTTCCTTAGTGGTATGAATTATAATTTAATATTTTATGAAAATTTTAGAAACCGCTATTAGTTTTTTATAATTGCAGATACCGCTATGAGGTTTACATAATTGCGAAAATCATTGGATGAGTATCTGTGTTCCACTAGAAGTTTTGATCATAATTACTTCACAAGTCCCTATTGTAACCCTATAAATATGCGGGTAGACTGAACCATATTCATAACTTGTCTTCAAAACTAAAGCTGTCTAGGTTCTACCGGTACAAGTTCTCGATAGATTGTAGCGCACATTATATTTGGGAATCATATAAAGGAATATAGTAGAAGGTCTGACGGAGCTTCAACTTGGAATCAAAATCATAGTTGAAGAATCAAGCGAAAAAAATGTATTCTTCTAAATTAACTGTGATTGCACGAGTTTTAATTTTGATCGTTCGACATCAAAAGTTTTATCTGAAACCCGTTTCGGCATTTGCCCGTCTAGTTATTTTTTATCAAAAATTATTTACAAAAATAATGATCTTGTTAGTTTTGTCTCAAACAATTAGTATCAGAGCTATTTTATTTTTTGTTTATGGTTTATCAATGCTAGGAAGTTTTAGAACTGCTAACTTGATTTTGTAGGTTTTCTAATTCTAATTTTATGATCATCTGTTTATTCATATTTGATTGAATACTTTGAATGATGATTTAATTTTTTAATCACGAGAGTCGATCGTGATAGATTAAGTTTTTTGTAGAATCGAATGTGAGCTTTCACAATATAGGCATCGATGTAATAGCAGCCTCTATTTTTAAATATTTGTTTAGATTATTTTAAGAACAAGTTGAATATCTAAGAACACAAAAAACAGGCAGATGCATCGGTAGTGGTTTCGGAATTTACGGGCTACGGATCGCAGTAGTTTTTTTAACAGTTTTAAAAATAATTTTTTCGATAAGTTTCTGTAGTATTTATGCATTAAATATAACAGTAAAAATAAGTCAAAAACAGTAGAAAAAATTATCAAAAATAGCCCACAATCGGTGGCTTTGCCGGCGGCGATTCAGGGCCGATTTTATTTATTTTTGGGGTCATTTTGGACTATTTTTTAAGCAAAAAAAGTAGTAGATAGTAATTCAAAAATACCATACAGAACCGTGGAAACATTACAGCAAAATAGTTCAGAAACACAAGCTGCACAGGTGGCCAGTGGCGGCGCTGTTCGGGGCTATTTTTGAAAGCTTTTTCAGACTATTTTCGAGGCGTTCTTCAAAGAAACAAGTTGCTGGATATTTATGCTATTTTCTTAAAAAAATTGGGAGAAAAACACCACCGAAAAAAACCTAAACGAGCGTCGGAATAGGGCGACAGCGGCCATAGTTTTTAGGCAGTTTTTTGGCTATTTTTCAGGTAGTTTTCAGACTAATTTTTTCGACAAAAAAATACTATTTTTCAAGAGTTATTTTTCAATTTGAAAAGCGTCAAAAACAGAATATCGAGGTGGCTGCAAAAGCAGCCTGAAAGTGGCGGCACATGATGGCAGCGGTAGCGGCTTGTGGCCAGCGGTGGTGGCTTGGCTTGGCTTGGGGCGCTTTGATCGACTTTTCTAATGTGTTTTGATATTGAAACGATATATCTGTATATGTCGACATGTATTAAAGAGTTCTAACGTAATCGGGATACATGAATCAGACAGGAACAATGAATGAACAGCTTTTTTTCAACAAAAGTTTGAAACTTATCAGAATTTCTTATCGATCATAAAATTGGGATATATACATATCGTGTTTATATATATATATATATATATATATATATATATATATATATATATGAACTGCGTGAATGATATATATCTATTTTATATTTTTTTATTAATTTAATTAATTCAAAATTTTGATTTTAATTAAAATATTTTGTAATAGAATATAAAACTAAGTTTTTTTTAATTTAAAATTTTTAATTAAATGAAAAATTCTTAAATATTTTATTTTTTACAAAATATCGAGTTTAAGATGAGTTTTCATAAAATCGAATATCATAGAAAAACGTAAAAATTAATTTTAGATGTTGAATTTATTAAATAGAAAAATATTTAATCTAAATAAATTTTTATTTTTTAAAAAATATGGAACAAAAAATAAAATAATTAAATACCTTTAACCACTATCTTAACTGAAAAGCTGAAGAAAAAATTATGCATTTATAAATTTTATTTGTTACGTATTAAAATATAAAAAGATGGTTTGACAAATCAAAATCTTTGAAATCGTGTATACAGAAAGATATTTAATTCTTTCAGATCGTGCGATTTTTTAAATTAATAAATTTATTTTAATTAAATGAATTTTTATAACCTTTAAAAATATTTTAAAAATCTAAGTGGAAGAGAAAATTTATTCACAGATAATTCTCGCGATCTCCATCACCAGTTTGTAGTTGATGTAATTAAATCCTGCATATTGACAGTAAGGCTTTTTTCTTTATCGGACAAATTAATTGCGGTATCGCCAGTACAAATCTTCTTTAGGGATAATTCAGAATAGTTGTTAGTGCAGATCAATTCTCTATCTGAAAGGTTTATTACGAAGCGATTGATTTGGGATTAGGTGATAGTTAACACTTAGCTGTATATGATAGTATCTTCTCTATTTGAGTCACTGCTATTATCTACTACACCGAAACTATGTCAGCTATTTAATTTTACTTGACAAAATCAGCTGCCTAAATAGTAATATTAATAGGAATTAGCCTGTTTAGATAAACGATAGATACTAGACATTCTCCCATCGAGGTATGTTATTCACAAAGTACCAGGCTGCTAACGATTTTTTTTAAAATGGTAGAGAGAACCAAATTAAAATAAATTTAAAGTATTGCTCATCATAATTAACAATATTTTTTTAATTATGTAATTCTCAAGATTAAAATGACTTTCAACCCACTCGTTTCTATACTTAAAGAAAATAAACTTACGAGACCAAACTATAGTGACTGGAAACAAAACTTGGACATCATATTAACTGATATATGTCCATCGGTACCTGATGTGGGGGCGACCGAACAGAAAATCCAGACCTATCAAAAGTGACAGAAAGCTGATCAGATGGCTTGCTGTTATGTTTTGGCTTCAATGTCAAATATTTTGTAGCATCAGTATCAGTCTATATTCAGTGCCTATGATGTGATTATGAACCTCAAAGAAATGTTTGCGAATCAAAATCGTGCTGTCAGGAAGGTGACCATAAAATTTCTAATGAATACAAACATGGATGAAGGCACCAAAGTAAGGGATCATATTCTGAAGATGATCAGTCTTCTGAATGAACTGAAGATTCTAGGAGCTAAAATTAACGGGAAAACCTAGGTCAATATCATACTCCAGTCACTGCTTGAAAGTTTTAAGCAGTTTTGCCTGAACTATACCATGAACAAACTTAGCTTTTCATTGGCAGAACTTCTTAAGGAACTTCAAGCAGCCGAGGGTGTTCTTAGGAAGTCAGGTTCTATGTATGTGGTTGAGAAAAAATTTTCATTTAAGCTGAAAGACAAGAAGAATAAAAAGGTTCAGATATAAGGAGGCACAACTCCAAAAGAAGTTAAGGGACTGACACCGGTTTGAAAAAGCCGAGAGGCAAGTGCTATTACTGTAACCAATTTGGGCATTAAAAAAAGTAGTGTCTAATTTTTTTCAGTAAACAGAACCAATTAGGTAATTTCTATTTACTGGTGGTTGAAACATATTTAGCGGTGTTATCTACCGGTACCTGGTATGTAGATACGTGAGCCACTAATTATGTCGGTAATTTTTTGCAAGAGTTACAGGAAATCAGGTTACTTAGTGATAGAAAAATATACTTACATATGGGCAATAATACAAGGGTAATAGTAGTTGTAGTAGAAGATGCCACTCTCAACTTTAGTAGAGATAGGATATTATTTCTAAAAGATTGTCTTTATGTACTTTTGATTAGAAAAAAATTAATTTCAATCTCGAGTTTAATAAAGGACAAATATTTTGTTTATTTTGGTGACTCTGTCGTTGTAAAAATAATAAATATTTTATTTATTCTGGTATATTGATGGATGATTTGTATATCGTATTTCTTATCTTTCCTACACTACAACTAACTGAATTGAATAACACATCTAATTTACAATATAAGAGAAAGTTTCTTTCTTTAATGAACCAAATATTTTTTTGGTACTTACACTTGGATCATATTAATCTAAAAAGGATAAACAGACTGATAGAAGATGGACCTTTTAGTTCATTGGAAGTAAAGGCATTTCCAGTGTGTGAATCCTACTTAGAGGGTAAGATGACCAAGAGGCCTTTTCGGCCAAAGGCTATAGAGCTAAAGAATCATTAAAACCGGTTCACTCTGATGTGTGTTGTCCTATGATAATCTAGACTAGAGGTGATTTTGAGTACTTCGTCAATTTTATTGATGACTACTGAAGGTATGGATATATTTACCTAATGCACTGTAAGTCTAAATACTTTGAGAAATTCAAAGAATTCAAGACGAAGGTGGAGAAACGTTTGGATAAAAGTATCAAATCACTACGATCTGACTGTGGTGGAAAATATCTCTTTGGAGAGTTTAGAAATTACATGTCATTAGAAGGGATTATATCCCAGTTGACTGCACCTGGTACTCCGCAACATAATGGGTAGCAGAAAGAATGAATATGACTTTTATGGAGATGGTAACGTCTATAATGAGTTATTCAGGTTTACCCGATTCATTTTCGGGATTTGAATTAGAGACAATGGCTTACGTTCTAAACTTGGTACCTTCTAAGTCAGTACCTTCTACTCCCACAAAACTGTGAACTGGGCATAAGCTTAGTCTGAAACACATTTGGATTTGGGGGTGTTCAGCACATGTGCTGAAAGGGAATGTGGATAAGTTAGAACTGAGGACAGAAGTCTATTTCTTTGTAGGATATCCAAGGAAACAAAGGGTGGTCTATTTTATAATCTTAAGGATCAGAGGGTCATTGTTAGCACCAATGCTCAATTCTTGAAAGAGGATTATATTTGGATCACAAGCCCAAAAGTAATATTATTCTGTAAGAATTGAGAGAAAATACCAGTAGAATAGAAAAGGAACCACAAGTCACTAACATCCCATTGTCTTGTTGTAGTGGGAGGATTATCGGAATAGGTGCAAATCATGAACGGGGTGCTGATGCACAAGGTTCATATTTTGCACAGTGTGTTACTGCTAGTACATAGACACAGGTAGTGCCTCATCGTAGTGGGAGGATTGTTCATCAACCTGATTGGTATATGTTCTTGGGGGAGTCTTTTGACAAGATCTTGGCAGAACTAGATACCGAACCCTGTAACTACAATGAAGCACTTTAGAATAAAAATACAGATCTTTGGAAAATGGTTATAAATTCTGAGATGAAATCTATATATTCCAATCAAGTTTGAAAACTTGTAGAACCACCCAAAGGGATAAAATCATTGGATGCAAGTGAATCTACAAGAGAAAGAGAGGAGCAAATGAGAAGGTTGAAACATTCAAAGTTAAGCTTGTTGTAAAATGGTTCACTCATAGAGAAGGGATCGATTATGAGAAAACCTTTTCATTAGTAGTCATGCTTAAGTTTATCTAGATTCTCTTATCTATTGCTGCTCATTTCGATTACGAAATCTGACAAATAGATGTCAAGATAGCTTTCCTTAACGAAAATCTTGACGAGTGTATCTATATGATATAACCTGACAGATTCACTGCAAATGGCCTAGAGCACATGTTGTGTAAGTTTATGAGATTCATTTATAGATTTGAGTAGGCATCATGGTCTTAGAACACTTGGTTTGATCAAGCCATGAAGTTTTATGATTTTGATTAGAGTCCGAATGAGTCCTATGTGTATAAGAAGCATGACGAAAGCGTGGTGATTTTTTTAGTACTTGATGTAGACGATATCTTATCTATTAAAAATGATGTGGGGGTATTATTTACGGTTAAAGTATGATTATCTGGACAGCTCGATATGAAAGACTTAGGAGAAGCTTGTCACATCCTTGGGATTACGCTTGTGCGAGATTGAAAATAAAGGATGTTGGGCTTATTACAAGCAAAGTATATAGATGATATCCTTACTCGTTTTAGTATGCAGGATTTCAAGAAAGGGTTTCTCCCTTTTCAGGTATGGAATCACTCTATCCAAGGATCAGTATCCTAAGACACCTGATGAGATAGAGTAGATGAAGGCGATTTTTTATGCTTCAGCAGTAGAAAACCTCATGTATGCTATGCTTTACACTAGACCCAATGTCTGCTTTACTGTTGGCATTGTTAGCAAATATCAGTATAACCTAGGGCAGGAGCATTGGACTGTGGTAAAGAATATAATCAAGTACCTGAAAAGGACAACGGATTATATGTTAGATTACCAGGCAGATGGTCTAGTACTTTTGGGGTACATGGACTCAGATTTCTAGTTTGACAAGGATTTTTGTAAATCTTACTCAGGATATGTGTTTATCTTAAGAGGTAGAGTTATAAATTGGAGGATTATCAAGAAATCCTGCATTGCTGATTTCACTATGGGCATTGAGTACGTGGCAACTTCTGATGCAGCTAAGGAGGCTGTTTGGCTTAGGAACTTCTTATTGGATTTAGAGGTGGTTCCTTTAGCATAATTTGTTATTACACTTTATTGTGATAATAGCGAAATAATTGCAAACTCGAAATAACCAAGAGTCTACAAGAAAAGAAAGCATATTTAGCGTAAATATCACCTGATACGAGAATTATACAGAAAGGTAATGTTACTGTGACTAAGATTGCATCAGGAGATAAACTTACAGATCCTTTTACAAAGAATTTACCGGTTAAGACTTTTGATAGTTATGTAGAGGACGTGGGAGTCAGATGTGTTGCAGCATGCTTTTGAGTATAAGTGGGAGATTGTTAGAATTGGTATACTAAAAATTATATTTTTCGTATTTAATTTAATTTTAATAAAATTAATTTTTTATTTTATAAAAATTTTAATGAGTAATGTATGTATATCATTTCTTTAATATTATACATGAATGTCCTTTATTCTGTACAATATTTAATCTAGTGTGTAGAGTACGGCTTGTATACTAAATATCAGATTTTAGATTCTTGAAAAATATAAGTTTTATATTCAAAATTTAGATGTAAATAGATATACCATCGATACGACTGTAGCACAAAGTTTTAGTAGGCCTGTCTTGGTTACGAAAAACAAATAATAGTATCGTCTATTATTCTGACTTTCAGTGCTAGTACACTTTGCGTGTATTGAACGGGACACATTAGGATAATTAATTTTATACTGATTATATAAATTAATTCACACCTCAAAGTTATTATAAATAGTACTTATGCTTTTAACTCTGAAATAATTATTGATTGCGTATATTTAATGTTCGTTGTTTTGATTCATTAGAGGGTGCGATCTGATATAAGTTTATATTCCTGGTGAGTTGGATAACGGTATTATTTATATGATGAATATTAATTATTGATGAAATTCACGTCTCAAATTATCGGGATTGATGATACCTCCTTAAAAATGCTTATAAGTTTTAACTAGGCCAAACCTTGCAGGTGGATTTGACTATCTGGCGGTCAAATAAGTTAAGCAGAAAGGTTTAAAAAATTTCAAGATGCCGATTAAATTAAATTATCAGTAATTAAATTTAATTGGCGGGAATTGATAATTTTAACGTTGGGAGATGAGTTAATCATTTAATAATAGGAGTTTAATGTAAGAAGGTCTTGAGATTATGGCTTAAAGCGCAATTACAGTTCTTTAGTAGTGTGAACTGTAATTTAATATTTTATAAAAATTACAAAAATCGCTGCTAGTTTTTCATAATTGTAGATACCGCTGTGAGATTTGCTTAATTGTAGAAACCGTTGAATGGGTATCTGTGTTCCACTAGAAGTGTTCGTCATAATTACTCTATAGGTCCCTATTGTAGCCCTATAAATATGTAGGTAGGTTGAACCATATTCATAACTTGTATTCATAACTAAAGCTGTCCAGGTTCTGCCAGTACGAGTTCTCAATAGATTGTGTCCCACACTACATTCAGAAATCGCATAAGAAAATACAGTAGAAGGTTTAATGGGAGGTTCAACTCGGAATCAAAATCGTAGTTGAAGAATCGATCAGAAAAAGGTATTCTTCTAAATTAACTGTGGTTGCAAGCATTTTAATTTTGATCGTTCAACATCAAAAGTTTTATCTGGAGTTCGTTTCGGCTTTTTCCATCCAGTTATTTTTTTACCAAAAATCGTTTATAAAAACAATGATCTTGGTAGTTTTGCATCCAACAAGGAAGATAGGTTCTGTGCATATGGCTATAAAAGGATCTTCATCTAAGCCCAAAGGCAAGAAGAAGAAAAATATTCAAAAATAGGGAGGCACAGCTTCAAAAGCAATTAAGGGACTAAAAGCTGGTGTGAAGAGGTAGAGAGACAAGTGCTATCACCGTAACCAGTTTGAGTATTGGAAAAAGTAGTATTCGATTTTTCTCAGTAAGCAAATAATCCAGGTAATATCCGTTCACTAGTGGTTGAAATATGTTTAGTGGCGTTATTTATCGGTACCTGGTGTGTAAATACGGGAGGCACCAATCATGTCTACAAATCTTTGCAGGGGTTCCAAAAAACGTAGCAGCTCTGTGATGGAGAAATATACCTATATATGAACAATAATACAAGGGTAGCTGTATTTGCAGTAGAAGATGTCACTATCAATTTTAGTAGAGATAGGATTTTACTTCTAAAAGATTATCTTTATGTATCTTCAATTAGAAGAAATTTAATTTCAATTTCTAGTTTAATCAATGACAAATATTCTATTCATTTTAATGACCTTGTGGTTATTAAGAAAAATAAACATTTTATTTGTTCTAATACATTGATGGATGATCGGTATGTTATATCTTCTATCTCTCTTACACTGCAACTAACTGAACTGAATAACACATCTAATTTACAATAAAAGAAAAAGTTTTCTTCTTTAATAAACCAAATATTTCTTTGGCACTTACGCTTGGGTCATTTTAATCTAAAAAGGATAAATAGATTGGTAGAACATGGACCTTTGGGTTCATTGGAAGTCGAGACACTTTCAGTATGTGAATCCTGCTTAGAGGACAAGATGACTAAGAGGCCCTTTTTGGCCAAGACTATAGAGCTAAAGAATCGTCAGAATTGGTTCATTTTGATTTGTGTTGTCTTATGAAGCTCCCATCAAACTTTTTACTGTATTTTCTTATGCAATTTCCGAACGTAGTATGTGCTACGATTTTTCGAAAACTCGTATTGGAAAAACTTGGTTAGCTTTAGTTTTGAAGACAAGTTATGAATTTGGTTCAGCCTACCGGCATATTTATAGGGCTATAGTAGGGACCTGTGGAGTAATTATGACAAAGACTTCTAGTGTAACCCAAATATGTATCCAGCAATTTTCGCAATTAAGCAAATATCTTTGTGGTATCTGTAATTATGAAAATCTTGCAGCGATTTCTGTAATTTTCATAAAACACTAAATTATAGTTCACACCACTAAAGAACT
>JAUMHN010409885.1:0-14582 GCA_032360265.1 Heliamphora ciliata
AGTTGATACCTCTGTCCCCTTGTGACGGAGTCGGTACATAGGATCATATTCTTCTTCTTTTTCCACGATGGTACATTTCGTGAGAGAACAATGATTTTGGTTACTGTTTTTTCTTAACTGTGGTTAGTTATTTGTATTAGTTGCAATACATGGTTTTAAGGATTGAAAACGTGGGTTTTGTGAAATAAAACCGTTTTGAGACTCGTGGTGGTCTTATAGAAAACCGTTTTAGCATTGTGGTTGAGTTCGCTCCCACCATATGATTGCATATCCTGCTTTACAGCTTTATAGTCTATTTCTATTGGGCTTCGGCTCATAGGTGGAATTTTCTTGTCAAACCTATTTTTAGGTGATGCTATGGATGGTGACCATGAGTAGCTCTGGTGGTGCCCGCGGTGGCGGAAGACTTTTATAGTTTTTCTTTTTGGTATCCCTGTTCCTGAATGCAGGTTTTGTACGCCGTAAGGCAATATACTGTATGCATGTTGGAACTGTATGTCTTTGTTTATGAGAGATACTTTAGTTGATTATTCCATTGGTTTCAACAGACGGATTTAAATGTATGAAAACCTATATTTTCATAAATCTGGTGTTTGGTGAATTTTCACGTGATCCCGAGTTTTGGGGAGTGACAGGGTCAAAGATAGGTTGGATGAGGTTAAATGGTCACGGTTAAAGGTGTTAAGTTGGTCTATAAATAAATGTGCATAGAAAATTTTAAAAGTACTTAAAGGTGTTAAGTTGGTCGATAAAGAAGTCTTGTAGTCATTCTGATCATGTAAGTAAGCAATTAATGCAAACTATACCTTCAATTTACATTTTCTTTTTTCTTTTTTTCTCATAATATTTCACAACTATTCCATATATTCTTTTGCACCCTAACATTCCCCCTCTCCCTCTCCCTCTCTCTCTCCCTCTCCCTCTCCCTCTCCTCCTCTCAAATATCCCTGCCCCCCTCCCCACCTTTTCTTTTTTTCCCCTCTTTTGATTTGTTTTGTGTGAGGTTTGTATTTTATTTATATTTTTTTCTCCCTTGATCTTCCATTCTCTATTAGTTCGTTCATTCTTTCAAGGTAGCACTTTTAGATTTGAATGCATGCTAAATCGACACAAGTAGATCAATTCTCATATTTTGATGTGTTTTATTAATAATGTCTCTCATTGCTTTAATGGTGGTATACTTGTATGGTTGGGAAGTTTATTTTTTGCTTGTTTGGTTGGTTTGTATGCCACGATCCTTTCCCATTACAAAGAGGTTATGGTTAGGAATCTTCGTTTAGTTCTCTTGTATATTTTGGTTAGACTTTTGGGGCTCGTTATCATAAGACCTAAGGCATGCCTTTTGAATTTTTTTTATCGAAAAAGAAAAATATTATATAAAAAGAGGACGAATAACATTTAAAGGATTGAAACACCCTTGCAAATATGCATCAAACATCCTCAAGAAGTACAATAATACTCCATGGTTGGCAAGAGCCCAACCAACTAACCAACAAGCAGCAACCCAACAAAACACAGCTTAAGGCATCTTATGGAAATAGCCAACAACAAACAATAAAGAGATCACCCATGACAAAATATACAACAAAACCAATAGCAAAATCGATATACAAAACCAGCAATACACGGCATCTCAACCTAGCAAAACCTGTTGGAGCAAATGTATTATTTCAAAGAATACTCATCCCACATTGCTTAGAAATAACTTCTTACTTGCCATTATATATAGAATTATATTCTTGAGCTTATGTATGTGACTAGCCCCAAAGGGAAGTCGCGCACGCATGAAACCAAGACTTAGCCCAAAGATTATGTGAAACCCGATCTGAAAACCAGTTAACCGAGTGCGCATTGTGAGTGTCATGCGCAGGAGGGGTGCAAATCCTCCAGCTTGGGCCTCGCATATGTGCATGATAGCCACACCTTTTGCTTCCCTTCCATTATTATTTTTTAACCCGTTTGACCTGGTTTACTACCATATTCTTTTGCAATTTCAAATCCATCAAATTGCGATGTCAGATTTCCAATTACCATTTTATTTGCCTTAATTTATCCGTTACAAAATCTGACCCCCTTTTATCGCAACCAATTATTAACATTTATATATCCGTTGCATAATATTAGCCTATTCATCAACGTGATTTATGTAAAGATACCCGCTTTATTTATTTTCTGCATGTGTTATTATCCCTATAAATTGAGAGGCCTTTAGTTGTTTTCAACACACATCAAAAATCAATTGCTCTCTATCTTTTGAATTTTTGCTCCATCTGAATACAACCTAGTGAAAACTGTTCCTGCATCACCTTCATTGTGGGTGTACACTTGACGGCGAGAGGCTATGAATCCTGGAGCGTAGACTTGCCTAGTTCTACTGCACCGAAAAACTTTCTCCAAGGGGCACGTAACTACTCTTAATGAGAGTGTACTTTGTACACGCCTGCAGCTGGTGATTTCAATCCATTTATAATTTTACATTCATTTTTTGAACAATCTTAAAGAGTAATGTATGGATACCACCATGCTTACTGCTACTAAGGTTATGCCCAACGCTACAAGAATTGAACCATTTAATAGTTTGTTCTTCAAACATTGGCAGCAAAAGATAAAATTGGTAATAGATATATTAAATGTTTTATATGTACTCTATTCTCTTCCACCTAAAATTGGGTCTAAAAAATATGAAGAGCTTTTCCCGATTTGGGATGGATCCGATAAAATTTGCAAAAGCATCATCTTAAACTCATTATCTAATGAGATTTTTGATGTGTACTGTGTTATGAAATATGCCTATGATATTTAGAATGCCCTAGTTAACAAATATGTTGTCAAAGATGCTGGTACTAAGAAATATGTTGTAGAAAAATTTTTGAATTATCATATGATAGATGACTGCGGGGTTTCTGCTCAAATCCATGAGTTTCACCTTACTTCCATGGAACTCAAAAATGAAGGGATGGAATTGCCAAAATCTTTCATTGCAATTGCGTTGATCGAAAAACTTCTTGATAGTTCGAGAGATTACAAGAACAATATGAAGCACTAGCAGAAAGATATGACACTAGAGGAGGTAATCATTCATATTTGAATTGAAGAGAAGAATAGGATTGTAGTGAAAGCTCAAAAGGCAAGGGAGGTCGCTGCTAAGGCGAATGTCGTGATCCAAAAGCCAAGAGGAACTGCTGAAAAGCCAAAAAAACAAACTGCATGGTACTTAACATAATCCAAAAGGTCAGAACTTCAAAAAGAAAGGTAATTGCTATTTTTGTGGAAAACCTAAACACCTTGCTCACCAATGCAAACACAAAAAGGGAAATGACAGTCCTATCAAACTAAGTGCAAACTTGGTTGAGACAGACGTTATTGCTGCAGTTGTTTCTGAAGTGAACATGGTGGCTAGAGAGAAGGATTTGGTGGTAGACTCTGGGGCTACCAGGCATATCTGTGGAAATAGAAGTGCCTTCACCTCCTACACTCCTATTAGAGAAGGGGAAGAACAGGTTTTTATGGAGGATTCAAGACCCTCACCCGTTATTAGAGAAGGAAAGGTTGTGTTTAAGCTAACCTCTGGAAAGGTCCTCTCTCTATCTGATCTGCTCCATGTGCTATATATTCGTTCTAATCTTGTGTTTGTCTGTCTGTTAAACAAAGCTGGGGTCAAGGTTTCTTTTTGAGTTAGATAAAATGATTATAACAAAAAATAATATTTCTGTGGGGAAGGGCTACTGCACAATGGCTTATTTGTTTTAAGTGTCTTTGAGGTTATAAATGAGAATGCATCTTCTTCTGCTTATATAGTTGACTCTATTGATACTTGGCATGGTAAATTAGGACATGTAAATTTCTCATACATCAAGAAAATGAAAGAACTTAACTTAATACCTAGCATGTCTTCTAATAATATTGAAAAATGTTAAATATGTGCCGAAGCAAAGATTACTATGAAAACTTGTAAAAGTATTGAAAGAGAATCTAAACTTCTTAGTTTAATACATACATATTTGGGAGATCTAAAGGACAATCCAACTAAATGCAGTAAAAGGTTTTATATTACCTTTATAGATGATTATGTAAGATTCACTAAAGTTTATATCCTAAAACATAAAGATGAAGCAGAGGAGAAATTTTTAATCTTTAAGGCTATGGCAAAAAACCAAACAAACAGAAAGATTAAAAGACTTTTCTCTGATAAAGGAGAAGAATATACGTCTAATACTTTTAATGAATACTGTGAAAATCATGGAGTAATTCATGAAATTACTCCACCATATTCACTTGAATGAAATTGGGTAACAGAAAGAAAAAAATGAATTTTAAAGGACATGATGAATGCTATGCTTATAAGTTCAGGGGCACCTAACAACTTGTGGGGGCAAGCAATTTGTCTGCATGTCATTTGCAAAATAGGATTTCCTTTAAAAAAACTAAAAAAACTCCCTATGAACTATAGGTAAATCATGCACTGAACCTTTCGTACCTAAAAGTCTAGAGGGTTTCATGCTAAGGTAATGCTTCCTGAACCTAAGAAAAGAAAAATAAGGTCTAAAACTTCTGATTGTCCTTTTATTGGTTATGCTGATAGTAGTGCTGCATATAGATTTCTTGTGCTCAAAAGTGATGTGTTAGAAACAAATACGATTGTTGAAACTAAAACTGCTATGTTTTTTGAACATGTGTTTCCTCTTAAAGTCTCAATAGAAAAACTAATAACGAACACCCATTCTGAAATGTCAAATGAAAATCAGAATGTTTTGGAACCAGAACCTAGAAGAAGTAAAAGGCAAAGAAAGGCAACCAATCTAGGAGATGACTTCTTTACGTTTTTGTTGGGTGATGATCCCTTAACTTTTAAAGAAGCCATAACTTCACCAGATGCACCTTTTTGGAAAGAAGTTATTAATAGTGAAATTAAATCTATAACGGCTATTCACATTTGGGAATTAGTTGACTTGCCCCTAGGGCTAAACCCATTAGATGTAAATAGATTTTTAAAAGAAAATTAAAACCTGATTGGTCTATAGGTAAATTCAAGGCTCGCTTTGTTGCAAAGGGTTTTTCTCAAAAGAAAGATGTGGACTACTTTAACACTTATGCACCTGTGAAATTTCTTTTATAAGTGTCTTAATTGCTTTAACATCTATACATAATCTTATAATTCACCAAATGGATGTAAAAAATTGCCTTCTTAAATGGTGACCTAGAAGAAAAAATTTATATGAAACAACCAGAAGGTTGCACTGTTCCAGGTAAAGAACTAAAGGTGTGTGAATTGATTAAATCATTATATGGCTTAAAACAAGTACCTAAACAATGGCTTGAGAAATTTGACACTGTGTTGATTTCTAACAGATTCATTGATAATAATGCTAATAGATGTATATATCATAAATCCTTCGATACATCTATTATAATTATTTGTCTTTATGTAGATGACAAGCTTATATTTGGAACATCTTTAGACATTATAAATGAAACCAAATGCATGGCGTCATCTAAGTTTGACATGAATGACATAGGCGAGGCTAACTTGATTCTTGGCATCAAAATATCAAAGATAAATAATAGTTTAGAGCTCTCACAAGCACATTACGCCGAGAAAATACTCAAGAAATTTGAGCATTTTGATTTTAAACCTGTGTGTACTCCATATGATTGTAGCATACACCTTGGTAAGAATAACAAAATTTCTGTGTCACAACCGAAATATGCACAAATTATTGGCAGCTTGACATACTTAATGGATTGCACTAGACCTAATATTGCTTATACTGTTAATAGACTCAGTAAGTACACGTAGAATCCGAGTAAAGATCACTGGAATGCTATTTCCAGAGTAATGAAGTACCTTAGAGGTACGATGGATTTTGCCTTGAGATTTTGTGGATTTCCCGCTGTACTTGAAGGGTATAACGATGCTAAATGGATCTCTGATTTAGATGAGACAAAATCTACAAGCGAATATGTATTCACTGTTAGTGGGGTTGCGATTTCCTAGAAATATTTCAAGCAAACCTGCACTGCTCGGTCCACTAAGGAATCTGAGTTTATCGCCTTGGAAAAGGCAGGATCTGAGGCTGAGTGGCTTAGAAACCTCTTAGCAGATATGGCTTTGTGGGTGAGACCAGCTCTGCCTGTGTTTCTACATTGTGACAGCCAGGTTGCTATAGCCAGAGCAAGGAATAAGACCTGCAACGGTAAAAGTCGGCACATACACCTAAGACATAATATTGTAAGGCAGTTGCTGGGCGATGGGGTCATATCTCTAGACTTTATGAGGTTAGAGAGGAACTTAACCAACCCTCTAACAAAACCACTAAGCAAAAAGCTAGTGAGTCAAACATCGATGAGGATGGGATTGATACATACACCAGAGGTCAACAACAATGGTAACCCAACCTATGTGATTGGAAACTCCATAAATTAGGTTCATATGGGTAACAAGTTATGAGTTGACTTGAAAATGCACACTGCTCTCACGTGTCCATCCTTATCGTGTACGAAGTGAAATACTACAATATGTGAGGATGAGCAATGGCTCTTGATAAATTCATAGCCCAAGATTGGGTGGCGTACTAGTTGTAGTGTATGCTTGATGAATTTACCTATATGAGTGTGTAAATGGGGCCTCTTACTATGAGAGAAACTCTCTAGAGCACTCACAAAAATCCAGGTAAGGGCGTATGGCCTATTCACGCCAACTCGTGATTAACAGCTCTTGTAAGAGAATGTATTGTGAGTAACATGTACAACTGGTTTGGATGAAGGAATAGGTTCATAGAAGTTTATCTTAAACGAATTCCTGCAAACCATGTCTTGTTAATTCTATATGTCGGTTTATAGTCCAAAAGACACCAATATTGAAGCAATGCATAATCTGTGGCTTGTATTCGGATTCCTCTCATTTCTCTAATTTTCCTTCTTTGAAATATGTGAGGGATTGTTGGAACAAATGTATTATTTCAAAGAAGACTCATCCAGATTGCTTATAAACAACTTCTTATTTGCCCTTATATATAGAGCTCTGTTCTTAGGCTTATGTATGTGACTAGCCTTAAAGGGAAGTTTTGTGCGCACGAGACCAAGGCTTGGCTCAAGGAGTTTGTGAAACTTGGTCCGAAAACCAGTTAATCGGGTGCGCGTTGCGAGTTTCGCACATAGGGGGTGCAAATTCTTTGACTTAGGCCTCGCGTATGTGCACGATACACACCTAGTCCTACTGCATCGAGAAACTTTCTCTGAGGGGCACGCAACTACTCTTAAGGAGAGTGTGCTCTGTACACGCCTGCAGCTGATGTTTTCTATTCATTACAATTTTACATTCATTTTTCTAACAAATCCAATAATACACAACAAGACCATTGCCACCCAACAAACAGAATATCACCAAGCCACAATTCAGCAAAACCAACCACTCAGCCTAGCTAGCAACAAAACAGGGCAAACTAGGCAGGCCCGGCTCTGGCCTAATGCCAATAAAGCCGTGGCTTTAGGTCCCCAATTTTTAGCAAAATATTAGGGCCCCTAAAAATTTAGACCTTTATATATGTATGTATATATTTTTTTTTATTATAAACCAGCTTCAGGAGCCCAAGAATGTAATCATGTGAATGTTTATATTAGATATTTGAATCTATTATTCATCTATTATTTATATTTTATATTTGAATGTATTATATTTATGTTTATAAAATAAGGCATTTATATTCTATGAATATTATCCATCTACTGTTTATATTTTATATTGAATGTTTTTAAATATTTTATGAAATTAAAACCTAAAGTAATCAATGATTTTGTGATTTTAAGATTTTGAGATTTTGAGATTTTGAGCTTTTGAGATTTAAAGATTTTTTGAATTGCAGATTATTTAGATAAAATCATAAAATCATGAATCGTAGTAAAAAGTATCGGTCTAGGTCTAAAAAGAAAAAAGAAGCAAAAAATAGACAAACTAATTCAATCTCAAGCTGGAGCTCTTGACAAGTTTCTTGGTAGTAAAAACCAAATGGAGAGATCAGGACCATTAGATTCAAATCTAGATTTGTTGAATGAAAAAATTGAAGATTTAGTGAATGATGAAGCAATTCATTCCATGAATGAAAATGTTAATGAAAATAAGAGTGAGGACAATCAGAATGAAGACCATCATGTAGAAAGTCAAACTTTAAATATTGATGATCCAAGTAATTTGGACAACATTGATCAAAATTAGAGAGACTTGTTAGTTGAAAGAGGCCATGTGAGAAGAGATGAGGTCAAGTTTCTCAAAGATGATAACCAAAGACATTTCTCATCTATACATTACACTCGGCATTTATCAAATGGGGAGAAACATGATAGAAAATGGCTTGTTTATTCAGATATTATTGACAAAGTATTTTGCATTTGTTGTAAGTTGTTTAAAGAAGAAAACAACAAGACCTTATTAGCTAATGAAGGATTGAAAAATTGGAGAAAAATTATTGTGACAAGCTTGAAACGTTTCTGGAACATAAGGGGATTTTCGATATTAATGGGAGAGATTTGTTTTTGGAATTGAAAGTGTTAAAAGTTTATTTACCAAAAGAAACAAAGAAGCCACTTGAAGTGCTAAACTATTTGACAAGAATAGAAGGTTGTTTCCTAAACACATGAATTGCTTATAGAATTCTTTTGACTATATCTGTTACTGTTGCTTCTGGAGAAAAAAGTTTTTCAAAATTGAAATTGATCAAAACTTATCTTCGATCAACCGTGTCACAAAAAAGATTGAATGGACTAGTTATGTTACCTATTGAGAAGAATATTGTAAAAGAGCTAGATTACACAAGTTTAATTAGTACTTTTGCTACCAAAAATGCAAGAAATATTGTATTTAAACTATAATTTTGAGTTATTGTAATGAAGTACTAATTTTTATGGTTTTATCTTTTTAGTTATTATAAATTTTTGAGTTGATTTTATTATTTATTTTTTTAATGTGTTAATTTTTAAAGGACCTTATTTAACAAGTTCGCTTTACGGCCCTATAACCTCAGGGCCGGCCCTAAAACCAGGAGAACTATTGAATATAGAACAGAGGAATCCAGTGCCTGCACAAGAATGCTTGAGGAAAAAGCAAGGCTCCCAACAGAGACTTCTCACTATGCTGCCCTTACTTTAACTATTTCCACAAGCCTATGAATCTATCTGACCAACCTTCTCTTTTCAAGACTTCCAGACCTCTAAAAAACCCCACCAACGCAAAAAGACAAACCATACTCATCACACCCAGGGGCAACCACAGGCAAAAGAGATGAGTGCTCGAAACCAGCTCCACAAAACTCACATCACAGGATGTTAGAGCAATGGAAGATGAACAGCTGGACTTTGAGAGGGCTAAATAACCCACACCTCACATAACCTGGATTTGGGCCTTTCCAACTTAGCTCACCACTCCGAGATAGAATCCTCACTGGTGGTGGGTCCATCCCTTCCTCATCTTCTCTTTAGCCTCTTCCATAACCATTACAGTTGATGGAATCTAATATTCATCTCTTTCAAAATTTAGGTCTCAATAGTTACCAAGCTCTAGGACCAGTTCAGCCTTTTCTAATGATATCGTTACGATTCAAGAAGTTTTGAGTAGAAAGAGAAAATTATACCAGGGAATGCCATTGTATTTATGTATTTCTTTTCTTTTATGACATAGTTAATTATTCAAAAAAAAATTATGTTTCTCTGCAAAGAGATTTGTAGTCCACACTCCCTGTAGGTTTAAGTTCTCCACGTGGAGTTTTTCTCCTTCTTGTATGAAGGTCTTTTGAAAAGTCGTTTTGACTTAGATATTCAACGTATCTTTTTAGCTGATTTTATATCGAATTTATAATATATTTAGATATTCGGGCCTTTTCTGGCCAAAAAAAAAAATTGCTAATCATTGCCCAAGGGGGTAAATAATAAGTGTCATTTACCAATAAAAATAAATAATTACCAACTTTATAAAAAGGAACAATTGTCACCCCGCAACACTTATTGATCAAAATTGGTATAATTAATCATAAAAATAATAGAATCGTACCGATAACAATATACTTACCTACTACAGTGTTTATCATCTTTGTTTTGCTGTTTAAAAAAAAAACCTTTGATCATTGTTTTATTCTACCGCATACGTAAGTAAGTACAGGAATGACCATCCATTTGATTTTTTTTTTTTTCATTTATAATTTTTTTCACACACGAAACAAACCACAAGCAACGAATTTGACTGTAAACTTAATTAATTTTGGTTTGAGATTTTGACATTTTAGATTACATTAGGCTAGAGGAAATAGAAAAATTAGAAATTTTAACAAAAATGATTAAAAAATATAATAAATCAGTTTTTGGCTAAAAAGATGCTAATTTTCTTCTTTAGTGTACTTTTTAAAATTATGATCAAAATTTATTATTTCTATGAGATAAGTTAGAAAAGAGATTTAATTAATTAATTAACTAAAGGGCACGATTGGTAATTAGCTTAAAAAAATTTTTATTTTTTTGCATTTTTAGCCAAAAAAATTAAATTTTGTTCAAAGTAGATTGTTTATTAACTTAGTTTTTAAACTAGTTTTTTTTAAGTTAGTTGTTTAGATAAAAAAAATTAGTTTTTTGTTCAAATTGAACAATTTTATGCTTCTATATATTTGATATTAACAATTATATATAATTAGTAGTGATAGTAAATAAGTTATGAATGAAGAGAATTATTATGTTTTAAAAGTAGTTAGAGTTTGAATATAATATATTTTAGGAGTTAATATTTTGATTTGACTTTTTAATTTTTTTGTCAAATTGACCATATTAGTTTTTTTTTTTTTTAGCTAAAAAATTAAAAAACTTAAATTGCCAAACAATGCTTAAAAAAAAGAATTCCAAACAAAGAAATTGAAAAGACCAAACCTGGCCTAAGCTGGTGGAGGTAGAATGCAAGATTCAAGCCACAAGTTTCGGGGGCACTGCCTTTATGGGGGATGGGGGGACACAAGCTTTACACGTTTTTCCATGTGATAAGCTCTCTCCTTGAACTGGTAATGATTGCTTTTGAACAGCATCTTTCTCTTTCATGAAGGAAGAGAGGCACAAAGCCCAAACAAAGATTATTTTCTTAATAAAAATTGATTACTTGTATCATTATCAATTCATAATTAGCTCTTCTTTAATTCTCACTTCCAACTCAAGAATTAATCTTGTATAAATAATAAGGGAGGAAAAATTATTTATCGGCATTATTAGAATATCACGTGGTATTATTTATGCATGTATGCATGTAGTATTTTTAATAAATAAAAAAATATCAATAAACATTAAAGTGAACTATTTTTTATTCTTCCTGTATTAAACCAGGATGAATCACCATTGTCGCACTAAAATTATTTTTTACTACATAATTAAATATGAACACTATATAAATTATAATACTGCCATGCGTATTCAAGACTATTGAATAATTACTCATTAATGAGGATCGAATTGCATGTGAATACGAGGTGGTTGTTATAAGTGGAATTAGAATTTATAGAATATAAAATTATGATTTTAAGTTAAAATTACAAATATTTATTGAAATTATAAAT
Source organism: Heliamphora ciliata (assembly GCA_032360265.1). Taxonomy (NCBI): domain Eukaryota; kingdom Viridiplantae; phylum Streptophyta; class Magnoliopsida; order Ericales; family Sarraceniaceae; genus Heliamphora; species Heliamphora ciliata. The sequence continues at coordinate 11,577 of JAUMHN010409885.1, forward strand.
TTATAACTTAAAATAGTAGAATTAATATTTGTTAATTTAAAATCACAAACTACAAGCAAACCCAATTCTACATTCAAACACCCCATAATGCCAACAACACTTCAATTCTACTCTCGAATTCAAAGTTGACCAGCCTGAGAGAGATTAAGAACACAGAGAGAGAGAGAGAAAATGAGATCAAACTAAAATTTTGTTATTTCTCTTGATAGCTTTATGAGCTGTATTTATACACACATGCATTATATAACAAGGATTAGAAAATACCTAATAACTGAACTAACTAATCTATTGCCTTTACAAATAGACTACTACTACAATATCTGTGTCATCCCCCCTCGAGCATATAAGAGAGTGATCGAACCAAAAGCTTGGACTTCAAGAAAAAGAATCGAGAAATGGTATGTGATTTAGTAAATATATCAGCCAATTGGTCTTGCATAGAAACCTAATGAATGCAAAGAAGTTGGGATGACGCTCGTTCCCAAACAAAGTGGTAATTGATTTCAATATGCTTGCTACGAATAGGAAAACCAGGATTATTAACAAGGGAGATTGCTACCAAGTGGCCTTTGACCCAATGGTGTAGATGTTTGCCTCCCAAATGAGAGGTTGGAACTTCAAGCATTACTAAGTGCAAGGTATATGAATAATATAATTAGGTGTGTGAGTATTTGTAGTTTATTCAAAAAAAAAACAAACAAGGGAGATAGCTAAAGTATTATCACACCAAAGGACAAGAGTAGAAAAATAACATGGTGTTGGAAAATTATCCAAACTTACTACAAGATATTTTTAAGAGAAGGGAAGAGAAATATACTATGAACTTAATTCTTGTATTCCACTTACTTGAAACATTGAGATACATCAAATATTTATAGGCCATAATAGATAAACTATCATTAATTAAACTCCTAAACCCAAAGTATCATACATGACCCTTCTAGGATACATTCACCTAGGAAAAACAAAAAAAAAAGCTTAATGGGCATGATTCATGAACAACATAAACTCTAAAGGACTCTCTAGATCTGTGTAGAAAAACCAAAAGATATAAGTCAAGTTTATCTTTTCAACACCCCCTTTAAACTTGACTTTCTTCGTAACTCCAAGTAATGCCTGAATCCTTCCGAAGTCCTCATACTTGAGCGGTTTTGTGAAAATATTTGCGATTTGATCGTGAGATTTTACGAACTTTAGCTCCACCTCCTTATTCATGATGCATTCTCTAAGGTAATGATACCTTGTATCAATGTGTTTACTCCGATCATGAAAAACAGGATTCTTTGCCAAAGCAATTGCAGACTTGTTATTAACAAAAATCTTTGTTGCTTCCTTTTGCACAAAATGTAAATCCTTTAATAAGTTTCGAAGCCAAACCACATGACAAGTACATGATGTAGTAGTAACGTACTCCGCTTCACATGTAGAGAGTGCTATAACTGATTGTTTCTTTGAACTCCAACTGAAAGTAGCATTTTCCAAGAAAAATACAAAATTAGTAGTACTTTTTCTATCATCTATATTTCCAGCCCAGTCACTGTCACAATATCCCACGAGCTCCAACTCCTCTAAAGATGAATAAAGCAACCCAAAATCTAGCGTACCTTTAACATAACGGAGAATTCTTTTTTCAACTTTGCGGTGAACAGTGGTGGATGATTCCATAAAACGACCAACGAGCCCAATTCCAAACAAAATATCCGGCCTTGTGCATGTCAAATATCTCAAGCTTCCAACCAAACTTTTGAAAAACATTGCATTTACCTCTTTTCCATCTTCATTCTTTGACAACTTAATTCCACATTCCACGGGAGTGTTTACAGGATTGCAATTAGCCATCTCAAATTTCTGGAGTAATTCTTTTGCATATCTTTCTTGAGAAATAAAAATGCCATCCTCTTGTTGTTTCACTTCAATTCCAAGATAAAAGGCCATAATTCCTATATCAGTCATCTCAAATTCTCGAACCATCGCCGTCTTGAATTCTTCAAACATCTTTAGATTATTTCCTGTAAAAATGAGCTTATCAACATACAAACAAACAACAAGTATGTCCCCTTTTTCATTTACCTTACCATAAAGAGTATGCTCGTGTGGGCATTTAGTGAAACTATTAGCAATGAAATACTTATCAATTCTAGTATTCCATGCTCTTGGTGTATGTTTCAATCCATACAGCGCCTTCTTAAGCCGAAGAACTTTATTCTCATGGCCTTTTACAAAATAACCCAATGGTTGTTCAACATACACTTCCTCCTCAAGCAACCCATTCAAGAAGGCAGATTTGACATCCATTTGGTAAATCTTCCATTTATTATAAGCAGCAAGAGAAATCAACCTTATAGTCTCTAAGCAGGCAACAGGGGTAAATACCTCTTCGTAGTCAATTCTAGCACATTGACTGTATTCCTTAGCCACCAATCTTGCTTTGTATTTTTCAACTTCTCCTTTTTCGTTCTTCTTTTCCTTGTATACCCATTTTACGCCAATAGCTTTTTGCCCTTCTGGAAGAGTAGCAAGCTCCCATGTGTCATCCTTTTTTATGGCCTTGATTTCTTTGTTCATAGCACTTCTCCAGTTCTCATCATGCACAGCTTCTTCAAAATCCAAAGGCTCAATTTCTGCAAAGAGACAAAACAGGTCCAATGATTCGGTTACCTTATAAAGATCATTGAGACTCCGCAAGAGTGGAGTTCTCTCATTTGAATTTTCTCCTAATGATGGTGGTTCAATGCAAGGAGAAACTGGAGGTATAGTTGGCTCTTGTGGTGCTTTAGAAATTGATTGGTCCTCCTCAAAATAAGGAAAGAAATCATAATTTTCTCCTTCTTTAATATCCCACTCCCAAGTGCTTTCTTCGTCAAATTCTACATCTCTACTAATCACAATTTTTTGAGTGATTGGATTGTAGACTTTGTAGCCTTTCAACCTTGAATCATAGCCAATAAAAATAAATTTCTCACTCTTTGAATCCAACTTGGACCTTTTCTCATCTGGAACATGAAC
>JAUMHN010409896.1:0-14581 GCA_032360265.1 Heliamphora ciliata
TTTTGTTTCTAAAAACCCATTTTGTACCGATGATAGAGTGTTCCTTAGGTCTTGGGACTAAAGTCCAAATCTTGTTTCTTTCAAATTGATTAAGCTCTTCCTGCATAGTCAAGGTCCAAAACTCATCGTTTTTGACTTTTTCAAAATGTTTGGCTCAGTCTGAGAAAGAAATGCTAGATTACCACAAACATTATGTAGAGAGGATCATGTTTTGATACCTTGAGATGGATCACCAATGATAAGATCTTTTGAGTGACCATGAGCATACCTCCACTCCTTAGGCAAATCTAAATTTTTAGGATTTGAAGATCCAACAGCTTGTTGGACTTCAATTTATTGAGAATTTGAAGCTTGCTCTTGATTTGGTTCTTCCTTTTCTATGATGAAGATATTTTTAACATCTTTTTCTATATCAACTAAGTTATCTTCACAAAGATTATTTGAAGAACCAAGGTTAGTTTTATAAAAAATAACATGTATAGATTTTTCAACAATTAGAGTCTTTTTGTTGAAAAACTCTATAAGCTTTGCTAGATAGAGAATATCCTAAGAAAATATCTTTATTAGATTTTGTGTCGAACTTGCCTAAAAATTCTTTGTTGTTGTTCAAAATAAAACATTTGCACCCAAAGATGCGAAAATAGCTGATGTTAGGTTTTCTTCCATTCCATATGTCATATGAAATTTTCTTGAGAGAAGCTCATATCATAACTCTGTTTATGATAAAACAAGTGGTATTGACAGCCTCGGCCCAAAAGTATCGTGGTAGGTTATTTTCACAGAGCATGGTTCTAACCATTTTTTTCAATATCCTATTCTTCCTCTCAACAACTCTATTTTGTTGAGGGATTCTAAGAGCAAAGAAGTTATGGTTAATCCTATTTTTATTACAAGACTTTTCAAAATCTTTGTTTTCAAATTCTCTACCATGATCACAACGAATAATTGTGATTTGAATACCTTTTTCATTTAAAACTCTCCGAGATAATTTTACAAAAGAGCCAAAGGCTTCATCGTTATGAGCTAAGAATAGCACCCAAGTGTATCTAGAGAAGTCATTAATAATAACAAAAGCATATCTCTTACCTCCAAGGCTTAAAGTCCTTATTGGACCAAATAAGTCCATGTGCAATAGTTGTAAAGGCCTAGAAGTTAAAATCTCATTTTTAGAATGAAAAAAAATTTTAATTTGTTTGCTTTGTTGACATACGTCACACACTTTGTCTTTTTCAAATTTGATTTGGGGTAAATCAATCACCAATTTCTTCTTTAAAAGTTTAGAATTCAAGTTCATGTGTGCATACCTAAGCCTTCTATGCCACAACAACTATTATCACTCAAGGCGGCTAAATACTTGGTGTCATTTTTGAAAAGATCATTTAGAGTAAATGTATAAACATTTTCATGTCTATGACCTTCAAAAATAATTTTTTTATTGGTTCAATCTTCAATAATACACTTAGCATGATCAAAGGCAACCTTGTGATCTTTGTCACAAAGTTGGCTTATGCTAAGAATGTTATGTTTCAAACCATTAATAAGCAAAATATTTTTAATAGAAGGGGAATGAATTTTACCGATATAACAAATTCCTATGATTTTTCCTTTGCTATTGTCACCGAATGTTACAAATCCGTCATCCTTTGGTTTGAGGGATGCAAACATAGATTGATCACCTGTCATGTGTCTTGAGTAAGCGCTATCAAAGTACCACATCCCTTCCTTAAATGAGGACTTGTAGCATACCAGCAAGGAGAATTAATTTTTGATTTTTGCTACCCAAATTTTCTTCGGTCCTTTGGAGTTAGTTCCTTGAGAATGTGTTTCCTTAGGAACCTAAACCTTCTTGACAGAGAGATTTGAAGATTTTCTATGTGAACAATGTGTGACAGTGTGTTCATGTTCATAACAATGAAAACAGGTAGCATTTTTATGATTTGAAGATACTTTGATAAAAATATTGTTTAAGAACTTTTGTTTCTTCTTCGGTCTACATCCAATTTTGACTTTGTCAAAAACATATTTTTGCATGCCAAGAAGCTTGTCTAAGTTGTTCTTTCCTTGAGTAAACTAGTAAACGGTTTTTGTAAGGTCTTCAACCTTTTCAATCAAAACTTAGTTTTCATCCTTCAAAACATAAACTTATTTTGATAAAGCATATTTTTCACTTTTTTAAGTTTCAATTTTACTTAAGGATGAAAGAACCAACTTCTTTAAGATAGAGTTCTTAGCACCCATTTTTCTCAATTCATCATGCAAATCTTCAAATGCATTTTGTAACTCATCTAAAGAGAAAGAGTCATGAGTTGCCTCATCATCTTCTTTAACCATGAGTTATAGATTTACAACCTCGTTCTCTTCTTTTTTGTTTTCAGAGCTGCTGTCATCACTTTCACCTCACGCGGCTATCATAGCCTTCTTAAAGCCCTTTTTGAATTACTTCTTGAGTAAAAGACATTCAGCTTTGGCATGTACAGGCTTCTTGCATCGTAGCAAATGATTTTCTTTTTCTTGTAGTCATTTTCAAATTTGCTAGAGTTGCCTTTGAATTTGATAGGCTTGCTTCGATGTCCTTCCTTCTTGAAGAACTTTTTTCCTCATTGTTTCTTATTTCTAAGAAACCGTTTGAACTTTTTTGTGATGAGAGTCATGTATTTATTCTCATCACTTGGGGAATCTTCGTTAGACTCTTTATCATGAGTTGAGGATTTGAAGGCAATGCATTTCTTCTTTTTGTTGTCATCCTCATTGTCCATTTTTATGTTCATCTTAGGGTCATGAGAGATCCAAGAAATTCTTCTAGGCTAAGAGTGTTGAGGTCTTTGACTTCTTGGATAGCTGTGACCTTAGCTTTTCAGCTCTTAGGCATACACCTAAGAATTTTTTTCACCATTTTTGCGTTGAAATAAATCTTACCAAGAGATTTTAGTCCATTTATAATATTAGTAAAGCGTGTAAACATATCAGATATGATTTCACCATGCTTCATTTTAAATAACTCATAGTTATGCATAAGCAGGCTTATTTTGGACTCATTCAGTTGGTTAGTACCCCCATGGGTAACTTCAAGTCTATTCCATATTTCTTTCGCGGTGTCACATGTAGAGATCCTATTGAACTCATTTGGGTTAAGTGAGCAACATAGGAGATTCATAGTCTTAGCATTTTCTTGAATCTCTCTAATGTCATTTTCTGTCCATTCAGCTTATGGTTTAGGGACGAAAGCCCCTTTAATGATTTTGGTGAGTCTTTTAGGTCCATTAATGATAATCCGCCAAAGGTCATAAGTCTACGGTTTGAATATAGATTCTCATTCTAACCTTTTAATAATTGTAATTTGTTCCATTGAACAAAGGAGGTCTATTGGTCGACTGACCTTCGGATTGGATAGGTCCAATGCTAGTGGTTGCCATATAAACTCTTAGACTGTTAAGTCAAAAACAAGAGCCCAAACTCTTATACCAATTATTAGTTCTAGGCAACCCAAGAGGGGGGTGAATTGGATCTTAAAAAAATTAATAACAATTTTTAAAACCTTTTCGAAAACCTTTTAATATAGCAAACAAATATCGCAGAATAATCAATGATTAAAGCAATGCAAATATTAAAGAGGTTAGGGGTAGAGAGAAGAACCAGACATTAAGGATTTATAGTGATTTGGCTTCTTCTAATCCTACGTTCACTCCTCAAGTTTTTCCTTGAGAATTTCTACTATGTAGAATGCTTCACGGGTGCATTTAAAGCCTTACAATCTCAAGACTTCCCTTGAGAAAATAAATATTTACGGGCACATTCAAAAGCCTATAACAGCTTCAAGATGATTCTATGAAAATAATTCTCTCTTTTCTTCCAATCACTCTTGAACTATTCTTTGATGAGATTTACTTACTCACTCAAAGGATAAAGGGCGACTCACTCTTGAATACAATAAATGAAGAGGTTAAATGAGAAATACTCACTCTTTTTACAGAAGTGATTGATAATAAATGAAGAGATAAAGAGAGATAAGGTACAAGAGCTGGAGTTCAGCAATAAATGAAAGCTTAAAGATTTTGTGTTTGAAACAAGTAATAGACCAATGATTGTAAGTCTCAAGTTAGATTAAATGCTGAGGAATAACTCCTTATATAGGCTCTTGAGCATTCATGACCGTTGAAGGTAGGTGAGGGCATTAAATACAAAAAATCTAACCATTAAAATTTGCCACGAATTTAAATTTCCGTCGCAAGTGTCGACACAAAGGTTTTTGGGTTGACACAAAATGTCTAGAACAAGGATCTTCAAGTGATTGGGTCGACTCAAATCTTCTGAGGTATCGACACAATTTCTGTAATCTTTCTAACCAACTCAACGGTGTCGACACATTTGGATATTGTGTCGACATATTTGGATTTCAGCATTCGGGAGAAGACAATTTGTGTCGACTAAAATCTTCTTGGTGTCGACACTAAAATTCTTCAGGCGGACTCGAGATATTTGTGTCGACTCATTTTCAATTTTGTGTCGACACCCAAAATCTGTAGGTAGTCTCGGTACTTTTGTGTCGACTTAAAGTTCGGAATAACAAAAGTGATGAACCACTTTTGTGTCGACTCATTTTGAGTCCAGAGAGCTTTGGCTCTTTTGTGTTGACACAAAATTCATTTGTGTCGACACTAACTTTTAATACCTGAAAACAACTTCAATGACGAGTTAGGGTGTCAAACCATTTGTTCAAATGTATTGACATACTTGATATCTTCAAGTATACTTTGCCTTAAAGTCTTGACTCAATTATCAATTGGGTTCAACACAAAATATTCTCAAGAATACTTAGGTGTTTTAATCATTTTGAGAGATAAGTCATTTTTTTTTGCTAAAGGTGTCAACTCATTTGTTCAATATGTGTCAATACTTTTTTTTTAGAAAATATAAAAATTATTCTTTTAAATTCATTTATTCTTAGAATATAAATTATGAAAATCATCAAAATCAATATGAAAAGCCCTTAGGCTAACATGCTTCCATAGATGTGGCAAAAAGAGTTAATGTGTACCGCTTGACCATGCCTTGCACTATCCCTGGTATTAGGAGGTATATTATTGACTCTATTCAGAAGGTACATTAAGTGTAAACCTACCAGCCTTCTCCTGTTGCATATAGCTTCTTTGACCCCTCCTTTTAGGATCAATAAATCTTTTTAAGATTATGTGATTTTTTTTTATGAATGCTTTTGTCTATATAGTTAGCACCTCGTTTAGGATAGTTTTCGTTTTTACTGTCCCGCTGCCAAACACGAGTTGTTTCGAGTTTAGACCCTGACTGGTGAGTTATCTGGTTTACACTAGTCCTTTCAGCTTAGAGAGCCGAGAATATTACTTCGTGTAGAGAATAACCTATATGCACTTGAGCCCGATCTCTGAGTGGAAGACTCAAACGTGTAAAGTAGTTGAGATTACTGATGGTAGATCTGAATTTGACCATGACCAATATGATGAGGTCAATTCTAGAATTGCAGCGTACAATTGAAAGAGTTAATACTGCTGTGACCAATCAGGCCAGGATCCAGACTCAGTGCTAAGCGTAGATCCAAGCCTTGCAGACCCGAATTGTAAACACCAATGCAGTTCTCCCGAATGACCAGGAAGATGGAGTGGGAGACAACATTTGGGATGATAACGTGGGACTCCATGGAGCAAACCGGTAGCTATACCACTTGTATGGCCGAGAATCCCAAAAATCTTAGCCATCAAAGAGTCGATCTTGTCTGATAAGGTCGATAAATTGGAGAAGATCTTGAGAAAGGCTCGAGGGGTCGAAGATTACATGTTGGATGTGAATGGGCTTTGTTTGTTTCCCGATGCTAAATTCCCTGAAAAGTTCAAAATACCTAATATGAAAAATTTTGACGGAATCGGGGATTGGAGAATTCATTTGAGGATGAATGTGGGAACTTTGTGGTCGATGGGGATCAGTGATCAGTTAGAGGTCTAGCTTTTCCTACGATCTTTGTCGGGAGCTGCCCAAATGTGGTTCCTGTCACTAGATGCTACAAAAATGAGAACCTGAAAAGATATTGCTAATACATTTGTCAACCAGTACAATTATAATATTTAGCTTGATGTCACTACTCAGGAACTCGAGATTACCCGGCAGAAAGCTAAGGAGTCCTTTATCGAGTTTCTAACCCGTTGAAGGGTGAAGGCAGCTAAGATGACAAACAGGCCCACTGAGAAAGTGCAAGTGAGGATGGTGGTGAAAATTTTGTTGCCACAATTTTGGAAGTATCTGATTACGCAACCCTTGATGACATTTGAGCAAGTCTTTGATGCTGTGATATAAATAGAGGATTCCTTATTGTTTGGAGATATTGAGAAAGGAGAGTCCAGCCAGAGAATAACGAAGAAGCCTTTTGCTAATAATCTAAACAATGCCACCAATTTTGTGAACCGAAGTTATGAGGTGATCCTGCTAAACCCAAATTCGAGCCAACCTAATCCATTTGCTCAACCCGCTACCCAAAACCAACCCCGAAACAAGAAAATAACCTTCACCCACCTCACCATTCCATTGACTTCTATTCTAAGTCGACTGATTGAGAGGGGTCTCTTAAAGCCTTTGGAGTCGACCCTACCTCCAAATCCTTTGCCATCTTGATATAATTCGATTCAATACTGCATGAGATTCAAAATATGATAGATAACACAATAATTCCCCCACCAACTGCCACTCAAAAGCCGAACGTATCCATCAATCCCTTGCCAAATCACGCAGCCCAACAGAATGTGAATGTTGTTACCGGAGGCGCAGAAGCCTTTGATCCCACGAAGTTCATAGTCCCCGTGATAGAACCAATGCCTATTGCAGTTTTGTCGTCTGGCCAAGATTGCTGCTAATCAATGACTTTGTTGAAGAAGTAGTAGATGATGACTTTAAGAATTTCTCAGTCTTCGTCATTCATGAGAAAGGAGGTTTTTCTCTCCTCGACAGCGATAGTGAATAAGATGAAGAGATCAAATGCTTATGGAAAGATTTGGCACACCTCGAAGCGTTGGATGACCCAGAGAGAGCTGGGATAGAGATCAAGTAGCGTATCCCAATTGTTCCGAGCAATGATGCAGTATGGTATAGAGAGGCAGCATTGTATGGAGAGGTCGAGCTAAGCTTGAAGGTTGAGGAGACAGAGAAAGAGGTGCCAAAAATACGAAAATCATCGAAGGAAAAGATGGTCAACGACAGTGAGAGTAAACATCCATCGCATCCTTTGAGTTTATGTGCTTCTAAGCTTTCAGTATCAGCTTTTCCATGTCTATCAGTGGTGCAATGGATAGTGAAAATAGGAAGCGAGAGAGCAATAACCCTTCTATGAAGGCTATGAGAGCCACTTTATCATCAACTTCATCTACTTGCAGTGCCGCCTGATTGAAATGCGCAACGTATTCCCTCAGAGTTTCTCCCTTCGATTGCTCGATGTTAAGCAAGCATGTGATCAGTTTCCTGTGCCTCTGCCCTCTAATGAAATGGCTAACAAAAAGTCGACTCAATTAAGAGAAGGACTCTATGGAGCCTAGTTTTAATCTGAAAAACCAAACTCTGGTCGAACCTTTTAATGTGGTTGGAAATTCTCTACACATTATTTCACCGGGAACGGAGTGCAAATACATCATGGACTTATAAGTGGTTAACAGGGTTAGAATTACCATTATACATGTTCAACTGTGGCATCCTAAACTTTGGGGACAAGGAGGCTTCCATTATAGCTGATTTAAATTGGGATTCACTATTATGAACTAGATCATCGAGAGTTGAAGGGGTTTTACCTCTCATCGTTGCCATCATCTCATCAAGCTGTGCCTTCATTTATCAAATTTGCTCATCCCATGCCACAGACACCTCTGAGGTCTCTGTTCTGTATCTTAGAACCTCGTTTTCTCCTTTCCCATTGCAACGTTGGGGTAAGTTGATTCCACAACCTACTTTGCTAACTTTTTCTCCCCTTGGTGGGTTTTCACTGTGACCTTCTCCAAATTGTTGGTGGTTCTGGGGATTAATCGACATAGGCGGGGGCTATTCATTTCCTCCTTCATGGATCTGCTACAATAACTCCTAATTTTGATATACTAACTGAAAAATTCCTTGAGTTAAGTACTAGAGCTAGTGTTGAACTTGTTCTTGGTGCTGGGCATTTGGTTGTGGCCCCGCCACCAGAGGTATTCCCAATTTATTTGATTCTTCCGCTATGTATCTCATCCAGACCATTCAGTGAGAAATTCACCACCGAGAAACAAAGGATATTCACACAAATGGTGCCAAAATGATGGTGTAAGATTCTAAAAATGGTCCCCTGAGATTTGAGCTCCACTTGAGATATCAAACAAAGGCTTAGAAGGGGGCGCCATAGTGTTTCCGGTGGGGTCCCCTCCGACGATCTAGTTAGATTTTTAGTTGAGCAGAGAGCAAGTAAAAGGTGGAGAGAGAATCCAATGATTGAGAGTGTTGTTAGAATATACCTGAATCTGTTGAAGCCTACCTTTTATTGTACTTGTGGGCACATGGTGTGGTCCTCATGTGTAAAACGGTTATGGTTGTACGGCCTTGGTAAGTTTTCTTAGTCTCAGGCAGTCGAGCGTGTCAACCACGCATTACGCTGACCAAGGTTAGCCATTGATCAAGTCAATAGGGTGGTCATGATGAGCTTTCCAAGTTAGGAATAGATGAACAAGCCTATTTAGGGGGCCTGATCATCTCCGAGTCTGACTAGGAGATCTATTAGAAGTGTTCGCTGATCAGACACATTTCCTGACTTTGGATCTCGATTCTTCCTCGACCAGGTATGTTTGACTAAAATAGCACTACTCATCAAGTTTACTCAGATAATTAGTAACTGAAGTATTATGGATTTGATTATTAGTGTAGTATTTTTTATACCGAAAGGTGTTTGGTTGAGAGTAGGATAACCTAAAGATAAATTATCTATTGTTTGGTTTGACATGATTTTAGTGAGATTAAATTTTTTTCATATAAAAAAAGGTCAAAATAGTCATGGGACTAACCAACTCACCCCTTCCATGGGATGGATTGGGATTGTCCCCCACATGGAGTGCTAAGTTAGTTAAGGGGGTTTCTTAACCCCCTTCAAATGGTTGCCAAACAATGCTATATATTTTCGTCCAGATGGGCGTCCGAACGCCACGGGATAGTGTGCTAATCTAGCTTTATTTTGGTATTGCCTATTTTAGCACATTAATCTTTCCCTAATTATGTTGCTAATTTTTTAATTTTCTTTATTATTAGTCATAGTGCGCAAAAATAGCCTAAATTGCTAATTTTCTATTAAGATTTATTCTCCTATTAGACCTGGAAGCTTTCTACTAGTATAAATTAAATATGTCATAAGATTTGTAGATGACATGAGAGAGGCTCAGAAAAGAGACTAGAGAGTGTAAGAGAGGTTCAGTTTAAGGCCAAAGATAGAGAGAAAGTTCTTATAATCCTTATTGTTCACAGTGGCTTATTGCTCCTCACCCGTGGACGGTGGTAGCTTACCAAATCACGTATATTCTTGTATTCTTGTTATCGTTCGTTTTCTTTATTTGTTTTGTATGGAATGAAGCATTGATTTGTTTTTCGCTACATTAGGGGATTGGTATTAAAATCCTGACACCTTCTCTCTATTTTTTTTTGTATTTTAGATTTTGTAGGTTATGTTGTAGGTTTTGTTATAAACCAAACCCGCATAAAATCAACATAAGTGAATTGCTTTTAATTTGCTTGGTCAGTTCAATTGTAGTTTAAAATTCGATTAGTTTGATTCGTTGTTTAGCAAATCAAGCCACCTAGTTAGGTGGTAAGCACTTTCCCACAACCGACCGAGCCAACCTAATTATATCCATAGCTACCATTGCAACATTGCCTAACTTTCATTATATTGACTTAACTGTGTAGTATTATGAAAATTTCCAACCTAAGGACCTTTTGGAGATTAAAGTGGAGAATTTTATCTTTGTTTTTTTAGTTGATTTTTTTGTGAGAACTAGTGATAAATTCCTCACAAAGATGTTATTTTTCATTAGGTCCTAACTAAAAGTACTTAGTCTATGTTTGGCCTAGTTTTTTAAAAAAGTTTTTAGCTTAAAAGTCTCTTAAAAAGCCTATTCGTTTGTCCTCCTATTATAATCAGTTGGCTTTTTTTTTACATCTTTTCACATCTTCTTTTTTTATAAAAAAGCCTAAAAGTCAAAAAGCATAGAAAAAAAGTTAGTAATGGCTTAAAATCCCTAGTATTTTCTTTTATTGTGTGAAATAATGTATTCTTGTCTTTATATTTTTTACCTCATCATCTTTTCTATGCATATGGTGATAGAATTTGGATGAATGCCGATTTACCTTTTATGAACCTTTGAAGAGACGTTTTGACTTGCAAAAAGTGAGAAATCCTTGACACCGATAGGGTGTTAGGCAAAGATCATCGAATGCTTAAGTCATTTTACTAGGAAAATGAATAAATAAAGCTTTTGACCTTTCTTTTTCTGGATAGTTAATTGGGTACCCTTTGGTAGAGGTTGAGCCTCTTTATATACTGGTAGGCTAAGCGTGGATCATAGAGACAGCTTTGTCGAGATTAGGGTTAATCCTTGAGTCTCGCTCGATTGTAGCATTTGGGATTAACCCCATCCAAAGTGTTTTTAAGGCTAGATCCTTGTTGAGCATGGCAGTTTGACCGAGGCTTCATTATTGATTTGCTGACTGGTCAGTTCAGTCACTTTTTTGGCTTGCATCGTAGTACGTTTAGCCTGGCCTATTTTGTGGTTGGTTTGGTTAGCATCCTAGGTCAGGCTATATAGTCGGTCATCGCTGCCTAACTATTGAAGCTATCTGGATAATCTTCCCATTAGATGCCCCTCGTTCTTGAGGTGCTCTATCGACAGCAAAGGGAATTCAAATCCATAACGGATGGTGGTAGCGCAATGTTCTAGTTACGATGTATTAAACGTGTGTCCCTTTCTTATCGAGCAACGCATGTTATTTTCCCTTTATTTGACACGTGTATTGATCAGTGCCCTCACTTTCTTGCACGTTCAATGACTCAGATCTAGTACCACTAGCTCCGCTTGATGCGCCTCATTAGGGTTGATTTGTGTTGTTAGTTCTAGATGTCTGTTTCAAATATAATGGAGAGGCTTTTCCCAACTTTCGTTCCTTTTTTTCTTACTGACCCCTCTTTACTTTCTTCCTCTCCTCGACGAGTTCTTGGCATTCTCAGGCGTCAAGTTTTTCCTTCCTTCCATTTGCTGGCAAGTTTCCTTTCTCTTTTTCTTAATATTTTAGCTTTCCTTCTAGCTTGGATTCTTCAAGTTCATTTTCACTCCTCCCTCTATATCATACTTCGTTAATAGGTTTTATTTCTATCTCCAAGGTTTTAGGATTCCTTTCCCCCATTTCTTTATTTGTCTTTAATTGACTTCTTTATGAGCGTATATGTAACGATCCAAGTAGACCACTAATCTAATAACTTGAATAAAGAGTCTAACAATATGACCCAAATTGCTTAAGCTAAGTTATTAGTAGTAGGTTACAAGTTTTTTTATTCACACCACCACGAAGCTCGCACAAAGTATTAAAGCTGGCCCTCGTCCCGTACGGGCTACGTGGCGGTGTGGATAAAGAAACTTGTGATCTACTATTAATAACTTGATTTAAGCATTTTGGACTAAGTTGTTAGGTTCTTTATTCAAGTTAATGGATCAATGTTCCACTTAGATCGTTACAGTATAATGTCTCAAAATTTTGAATTCTTTAAATTTCTCCTTCCATTCATTATGAGGGACACTAAAGAATTTTCCCAATCCATAGTCTAAAATTGACCCCAAGAACCTTATCACTCTCTCACCTCGCATTAGAAGGTCATAGGGAGAGTTCTAGCTTTAGAGCCTTGGTCGTAATGGAGCCGAATAAGCATTTTGTTGCTGAGGGTATCCCTTCTCTATCTCAAATCTCAAATCTCGAGCACTTGAGGGAGAACTATTCTATTCCTTATTTTATGCAATTGAGATCCCCTTCTGATTTCGAGAAGGTTTTCTCTTCCTATGAGGATGAGATGACGAGCTTTCCTTTATTGTTAGATTTTTCCTTTAATGGTCTATCAACTCTGAGAGGAAAGTAGTAGCGTCTTAGACACTTGACCATGGAGGAATTTTGCATTGCTACTAGCCCAAGAAGAAACAAACGGGCTTACACTTTCTCCTGTCTCGTTTTGAAGACCGAGTCCTTATCTAGGGGGTGCCCTTCTCTCAATAAACACTAGGAGGGGTACTTTTTGTTTCTAGCGAGGGCTAGGAGTTCCAACCTTGGAAAGATATAGGCTCCAATTTTCCCCAAATCTAACATCTATAGGGCTCCCCCTCATAGTGAAGACATCTCTGCAAAACTGCTGGTCAACCAGCTAGCAAAGGGTCAGGTTAAGATTGCCCAGGACTTACCTTTCTGGACTTTTAGCTATTTGGTGACCCCGAAGAAGATGAGCTCCTACCTATTCGGGCGTAACATCTCTCGTGAGAACTGTGTTCTTTTATCTTTTTGTTTGTTTCACCATCATTCTTTATTACGTACTCACAAATGTTTCCCTTTTTTTTCAAAAATGTTGAAGAGACCGAATAAAGCTCTACATCTGAAAGTTCGAGATCACTTTGCTACAGACTCCTCAGTGGCCCTTAAGAGGCTGAGATTGATGTTGAAATGAAAAGGGTCTTTAAACGTGGCACCTACTCCTACTCTACTTCTTGAGAAGGTGGTGGATCTAGAGGCCTATGTCACCGAACCCGAGCAACCTCTGGCTTCCCTACTATCCAGTTTGGAACCTTTTGGTCCTTCTCATATACTAACAACTTTTTCCCTATTCAAGGCCCCATATTCGTGTTGGGGAAAACTATTAAGATCCTAAGATTATATTTACGATTTTAGTTAAAAACAATCCGGGCGGACAATTGCCGAAACAGGCTCCAGATTAATATCAAACAATCAAAAATAAAACCCGATATAACTCATAAAGTTAATTTATGATTATACTTGTTGCAGACTGGTTTGTTTGATTCTGTTTGCTGTCAAAAACTTTAGTCAACAAGCTGCCGCGAGAATTGATTAGAAGTCAATTCTCCCAAGCAAGCCTTTTACTATATTCTCGAATACAAGAACTCAATCGTAGTGTTGGCAACATTCTTCGTGTTCTTCAAAACTCGTATTGACCAGGTCTAGGTTTTCAGAAAATGTGAAAATACTAACCACCTAATCAATTGACTGAATAATATGAATTATGGCGTCAGGGTTTATAATTGCATTTAAGTAGGTTACAGTAGAAACCTGTAGAGTAAATAAGACTTGGGTTTCTAATGCAATTATAAAATCCTATCTCAACCCAGAAGAAATTTCATAAAAATATAAATTATAATTCATTCCACTAAAAAATTATAATTGTACTCCCATCCTTATTCTCAAAACTAAAGTATTCGAGCTCCAGTTATTAAATATTTATTTATTCTCCCCATATTAAGATTACAGATACCCGCCGATTAAATTAAATTATTGACAATTATAAAATATTTAATCGGCTTTTTTCGAAAATTCCTTAATATCTTTTGTTTAGTTTATTTAACTGCCAGATTATAAATTCACCTGTAGTTTTGCACGGTTAAAATTTATAAGCTTTCTCAGGGGGTATCATCACTCCCGATATTTAGGACCATGAATTTTCTCATAATTAATATCCACCATATAATTAATGTCGTTATTCAACTCACCGAGATTATAAATCCGTAAAAGATCACATCCTCTAATGAATCAAAATGACGAATATTAAATATAGGATAAATTACATTTTCCTCCCTTGAGGTTAAGTGAAACTATAGGAACCTCCCCTTAGGTCTCTGAAATGACATTGACCACCATTCTGTTTTACTTTTGTATTACACATGCCTCATTCGATCAGTTGACCGTTATAAAATTTGATAGAGCTTGCAGATGTGTGCTTTAACAATAATGATAATTCTTTTTTTACCCTCCTTTATTTTTAGATATATATTTTGCCCTATAATATTGTAGGGTGTTATATATATATATATAGAGAGAGAGAGAGAGATAGAGAGAGAGAGGGAATATATATATATATATATATATATATATATATAGAGAGAGAGAGAGAGAGAGAGAGAGAGCGAGAGGGAGAGGGAGAGGGAGAGGGAGAGCGAGAGAGAATATATATATACATATACGTTCTAACACCTCTCTCTCTCTCTCTCTACTGAATGATGTTGAAACCTCCCTATTTTGATTCATTTATGAAAAAAGAAATTAAACTAACCATTAACAAGGGGTGAATCTTTGAATGCCTAAGCAATTTCTTTCTCCACTTAATAAAAAAAAAAACAACCCTCCCCAAAATACTCCATCATTAACTATTAATCCTATCTCTAAAGCCACCTTCAGCCACCACAAGTTGCCTTTCACCGCCATCGCCTAGACCTCTGCCCTCCCCTCATCGCCACCGCTATACTCCTCTCACCCTCAGTCGTACTCCTACCATCTCTCTATTTCTCATTGCGTTATGTCT
>JAUMHN010409906.1:0-14581 GCA_032360265.1 Heliamphora ciliata
TTTGAAATCAATATAGCGTCATTTGAGTGCGTACCAGGCTCAAACTTGTCCTCTGAAGAGCTACATTCAGCACCAGAGTCCAACGAGTCCCGCAGAAAGTTGAATTCCTCGGCCAAATCGGACTCGACCCGTGAATTCTCCGGCAAAGATGATTCGTTTGCCGGAATATTGAGACCAGGATCCAAGAACCCCTCGAGGTTGTCAGGCGTAGAAGTAGTGATGAGTCTGTTGGAGTCATGGGAGAAATTCTGACGACAGAATTTGAATGGGTGAGGATGGGAGAAGGAGGGTAGTGGGGGTGGTGTGGGAACGAATAATCGGCTGGGTCGGAAAGAGTGCGCAATTGATACGGAGACGGCGATTCTTAGTCGCCCTTTGCTCATTCTCTGCTCCGATTAGAAATTTGAAATTTTGAAACGAGCAACTGTTTTGAGGGTTTTGTAAAGGAAATAGCCCAAAATAGTAGTCCCGCTTGCTATAAAAAAAAGTAATGGGATTTTAGTCAAACATTTAAAAAAATAAATTTTAACATACAAAATTTATAAATAAAAAATTTAACGTATAAGATTTAATTGTGTAATTTTTTAAAAAAATATCTTACAAACAGATAAATTTATCTGTTTGCAAATTTATCTGTTTGATATTCATCTATTTAATATACAAACTGATAAATTTATCTGTCTGCTTATTTATGTATAACAGATAAATTTATCTTTTTGCATATGAATATAGAAAATGCAAACAGATAAATTTATCTGTATTCATTATATGTACTTTCAATAAGACAGATAAATTTATCTATTCTAAGATATTTTTATCTCAAAATAATTTTGCGCGTTAAAATTTTGATAAAGATAGACCTTACTCGTTAAAAAATCTTATATCGGGTGAAAAACAGTAAACGGCCTATAAATTGGATTGTTCACTAATTTTTCAAAAAAAGTTACTTTTGACCGAAGCATAATTAACCTTTCATATAATATTAGGATTAACAAAAATAATTAAAATTTATTATGTCAAATTGGACTAAAATACTATTATTATTCTAAATACTGATTCATCCATTCATCTCAACACTTTGTCCCTCCACCTCTAACGAGCCCTGGCGACAATTCCAACAATCAATTTCAGCAACTTTCAATAATCAATCCTAGTGTCTTTTTGACAACCTCCGACCACCAACTCTGATGATCAACTCCAATGACTATTAAAATCAAAGATAATTTTATCTATTTGCATCTAAAAACAAGTAAACAAAAATAAATTTCATTGTTCGAATATAACGAACATTGAAATTTATCTTTAGTGTTTATATATAATAAAACTATAAATAATTTTATCTATTTATATGCAAAAGTAAGTTAACAGAAATAAAATTTAATGTTCAAATATAGTGAACAGTGAAATTTATCAATTTTGTGGGTCATCGAAAGAGTTGTCGAAAAAGTAACAAAAGGACTTTGTGAGGTCGCTGTAAATTCGCGAAAAACAAAACCCTAGAATCTTTTTCTCTTATCTAATCAAATCTTTTATTTTGAGTTTTATTTAATTTCAATTTTTTAGAATAATCAAAATCAAACAAATCTTTTTCAAGGAGAAAACCAAATTGATTTTAAGTTATATAAATTTGTACTTAAGTCTCATAATTCCTGTTGGAACAATACCTGAACTTAACCGCTATTCTACCAAATAGTTGTTAAATTTGGAATTTTAATATTTATTATTGGTACAGTACGACAACGAACGATTTTCTCTGCAAAAAAAAATAAAAATCAGATTCAAGGAATAAGAGTTGGTTCTAGCTAAGAGAGTGGGAACTGAAGTTCTTCCACAGTGTTTCTCTCCCCATCTCTTGGCATATTTTTTTTTCTTAAGGTGTTGATCAAACTCTAGTTAAGTAGTTTTGATTTCTTATATTCTATTATAGATGCTGTTATTTGAATCTATGGTTGTATAATGTTAAGCTTTTGGCTTGAATCCATGGTTTGATAAGACTTATTTAAATCTTTCATTTGTTTTCTTCGATTCCAGATAGATGGTTATGCAATAGTTCTCATGTTGTGATTGAAAATTGAAAAAAGGCATGCTAAGGTGAGATGAGTCGTCCGTTAAAGATGATTTGTTCTTATTTGTGATATTCTATGTCGAATCATAGTTTCAATTACTTTCTTGATGATCTTATTAGAGCTTGTAGCTAATAGGTCAAGTTAGATTCCAATAAAACTCCCTTAATCAATATATTAATCATAGTTATATGATTAGAGTGATTTTGAAATCCTAAGCCTCCTTTCTCTTTGTTTAGATCCTAAGCTTCCTTTCTATCTTTTGAAACATAATTTATTGCATTAACTATTAATCTTTATTTATTTGAGATTTCTTCCAAATTTCAAATCATTTACAAAGTTACTATGATAATTTATCAAATAAACATGTCAACTTAGTCTACTTGTCCCTAAGGTTCGACACATTACTTACCTCTATTCTACTTGAATAGAGGAAAAGTTAGGTCCCTAGTTATGTATTTGTTTAAATCTCTTTTGAGACGATCAAATTTTAGTGTCATTTTTAGAGACAAGGACCACAATTGCAAAGATTCTAAAATCTATTCTTGCTTATAATAATAAAAGTTCTTTTTTGATTTTACATGTTTTTTTGTCTTAGTATAGGTTATTGACCATTACTAAGGGCATTAAGATTTGACCTTTGCTAAGGTCTCCTTCCCATGAATTAAAGCACCAGATACAACTAACTTATAAATAAATAAATGTAAAGTATATAGAGAATACAAAAATATTTACGATTGTACCACCATCTCTCTCTCTCTCTCTCTCTCCCTTCTGCCTCTTATTAACAGTTCTGTAAATGTAATTGGCAATTTTTGGGTGTCTAGACAAAACCACCAAGTGTCTGTATTATCTATTTATTAGTTTTGTTAGTCGTTGTTTAGTTTGGGCTGGGACGCTTTGCATTTGCATCATCTAGCTGCATTACCTATCTTTCTGCATCTTGTAAAGCCTTTTTGGTCTTGGCGCTCGATAGGCGCTTGAGCACTATCTTGGCGCTCCTTGAGCGCTTGACAGGCACTCAAGCACTGGTTTGTGTGGTTGCATCCAGTAGGCTCCGCTAGCTAAGCGCCCTTTAGGCGCTTAAGCGTTTCTTAGCACTCGTTAGGCGCTCGAGCGCTGGACCTCTCCATGTTGTTTCTTTGCTTTTTCCAGTGGACTCCGCTCGCCAGGCACCCTTCAAGCGCTTAAGCGCTGTCTTAGCGCTTGTGGTGCGCTCAAGCGCATAGCCTTTGTTGATGTTTCCTTTGGCAACTCCAATAGGGTGCGCTAGCTATGCGCCCTTTGAGCGCTTGAGCGCTTTGAAGCACTTGCCATGCGCTCGTGAGGCGCTTGAGCTCTTCATCCTGTGCTTGAGCAGCGCTTAAGCGCTCTTAGGTCAACCTAAGTCAAAACACCTTTATGGCGCTCGCTAAACGCCTGTGGCGCGCTCGAGTACTCATGCGCTCACACGCGTTCGCAAGACGCTCGAGCGCCCCGAGCCAGTTTTCTGCCTCCTTTTTGTCTTGAACCCTAGTAGTATATAAGCTTCTTCTTTTCTCTTGTTTTAGGGTTACCAAATTTTTTTTGAGAGCTTTGATTGACATATTTGACCTCTTTGACTTCCATCCATCTTGTCAAGTTTTTGTCAACTCTCTTGTAGCAATTTAGGTGCATTTCATCTTATTGAAATGTGCTCATAACCTATAATGTGTTTTTCACATACACATTATTCTTTCTACGTTTTTGGTTATTCATCATCCTTAAAACTTGCTCAGATCACATTCTAGTTGTCGGGTTATGTAGATCGGGGAATTGAAACAACTTGAATCTGTGGAATCAAGAAGGAGCTCAGGGAGTCGTCTCAATCAAAGAAGTTTGGTCGTCGTTTGGGTAACGAGTGTAATTCCTTTATTCTTCTAGTTTGTAACTTGTTGATTCATAGTGAAAAGTACTTTGTATGTTGGTGTCGTGGTTTTCATCCCGAGTTTTACCTAAAGGTTTTCACGTTATATCTTGTATCTTTCTCTCATGGATGTTGGTTATTTATTTACTAAAGCGAAATAATCTTTTAATTTTTTAATTGTTTAAGGATTAACCTATTCATCCCCCCTCTAGGGTTAATCGGGTCTCTTTACATAATTTTAAGTTATTTATTTATTTTTAAAGGACGGTTAAACTATCATTTCTTGTTTTATGCTTAGTTTCACCTTTTTTATTCTTAAGGACAGTTGTACTCCTTACTTGTTCATATCGTTTTACTCTTGTTATGACTTATGTGTTAACTAATAATTTCATTTTAAGCTGCCCAAAACCTGGAGCTTATATTTAGTTCTACATGCATAGTTGATGGTCCCATCAAACTAACTTAGTTCAAGTCACCCACAAAATAGACAAAACTTTTAGGACTAATAGAGGCTTATTTCAGTCCGAGAGCCTAAGCAACAAATTCCAATGAAAAATATGAACTAACCGGATGAATGCCCCCAAAGAGCCCACCAACCTGATCTTTGAGGGATTATTTAACTCCCTCCACATGCACCTCACCAACTTGCATTCGATTACCTGATGCTGCGACGGCCCATTATGAACTTAAGTCTAGCTCTATTCAAATACTTTCGTCATTTTACAGATTTAACAACGACCCTTACAAGCACTTTGATGAATTCTTAGAAGAATGTTCGATCGTAAAAATCTAGTACTTTTCAGATGATGCCCTTAGGTTATGCCTTTTTTCTCTTTCTTTCACGGAGAAAACCAAATATTGGCTCAACTACTTGGGGGGAGTTGTAATCACAACCTGGCACAACTATAACACGAATTTCTTAAAAAGTAATTTTCGATAAGCAAGACCAATAAAATCTAGCGAACCGTTGCCAATTCTTCATAGGTTGATCATGAGCAATTTTACAAAACATGGGAGAGACTTAGTGCTTGTTTGGGATAGTTTTTAAGCTTGACTTTTAAAAGATTTAGCTTTTTTGAATAAAAAAAGTAAGAGTATTTGGGATAATTTTTTTGTAGTTTTTTTGCTTTTTATTGAAATGTAAAAATGATCTTACTTTTAGCGTTTAAGTTGTAATGTTTGGAATATTAGTATGACTTTTTTATTTTTATGAGTAGAATTAACTTTTTATGTAAGAGTATTATAATAATTTTGTTTGAAAAAAAGTTGTGGTGTTTGGGATATATATTGCCTTTTTTATTGGATTAAGAAATAGAAAAAAAGTTAGTTAGCTTTTTTTGAAAATCAAACAGTGCAACTTAAAAGTTAGCCTAAACAGGCCCTTAAGGGCCTTATTAGAAATGTCCACACCACGCGATACCCAAGGGGCAGCTAATCTAAAGCTTCTATCATGGGTTATCTTTCACAGAATCATCAAATGATGCTTAGTATGGAGGGACATTTATATTAAAAAGTGAACATGAGGCTCGGGACTTTTTTGAAAATTTGAGTAGAATTCTAAGTGATATGCCTCCACTTCGAGAGTAAAGAAGGAGAATCAACTAGTACACTTAAATAGGGAAAATTGTACGAGACTAGTCGTTCAGCTGATTTTTTTCACAAAGTTGATGCCTTGACCTACAAGTTGGATAGTCTATTGTCTATAGGATAAGTTCATTCATCACAATCGTCTCCACTTATTGCATTCCAAGAATCGTATGCTCTATGTTCCAACCCAGCGCATGTAGCCAGTGTGTGTTTTTTAGCCTCTCAATTTTCTGAATTATTTTAGGAACAAGTTAATGAGGCTCAAGGTTTCTCTGGACCGAAAAGCGATTCAATTTCCTACACTTACAATATAGATTGGAGAAACCACCCAAATTTCTCATGAAAAACCTTAAGTGCCAGAAAATGCTTTTGCCTCAGCCCAACATTTATCTTTCCTTCTAATCCTTCTCATTTTCTACCCATCCCAGAAAGTAGTCTTACTAACAACAACCTCCACCATAAAGGGATTCTGCCTTCGAGGACAAGGAATTGCAAGCTCTCTAAGGGTTGGAGGACACAATTGTTAGATTTATGTTCTCAATCTATCTTAAAGCTAGAATCCCAAGTATGGCAACTGGCTAATGCGTCGAGTTGAAGGGAAGAGGGACGATTCTAGTTAACCCGTGAGTCCAAAAGGTCATTTCAAAGTAGAAAGTTCATAAGCTAATGATCTTTTTCGTGATCAAGCAAAAATAGTAGTCACCCTTAATAGTAGGTGACTAGTTGAGACCAAGCCCGAAGAAGTTGGCAGAAAAGGTAATCGTGACATCATTCACAAGGGTTTTGGTTTAATAAGTCTTATTTGACTCTTGCATTTGCATGGTTATTCAACAATTTTTGTGTTATGATAGATTTGAGATATAATATGCTAAGGTGAGGCAAGTCGTCCTAAGACTTAGTCGAAGATGATTCGTCCTTACTTATGATATTCTATGCCGAATCCAAGTTAGAACTACTTTCTTAATGACCTTATTAGAGCTTGTAGCCTAATTGGTCAAGTTTGATTCTAATAGAACTCCCTTAATCAATATATTAATCATAATTATAAGATTAGAGTAGATTCAAAACCCTAAGCCCTCTTTCTTTCTATTAAGACCTTAGTTTCTTTTTATCTCTTGAAATTTACTTTATTACCATAGTTATTAATCTTTATTTACTTCTGGTTTCTTCCAAATTTCTAATCATTTTTAGGGTTACTATAGGAATTAGTTAAAGAAAACATATCAACTTAGTCTACTTGTCCGTAAAATTCAACACATTGTTAGTATTCTACTTGAATAGAGGAAAAGTTAGTGTAGGGACCTGATCCCTTGTTATTTTCTAGTATTAATGAAAACGAGTATGTTGTGTTCAGTAAGAACGGTTAAATGTGTAGATCAGGCGTGAGACTTAAAACTTGAGCCTATATATGTTTTCTAACGGAGGTTAAATGTTGGGTAATGCATGAGAACGTTGTTGTGACGTGTTTGGCTTATGTTTTGGGTAGACGGCTCGAGCGAACAGGTGGCATAGACTTTCTGGGCTTAGGGGCTATTCGAGCGGTGGAGGGTCCGCTCGAGCGGACTGTCGGCATACAGCTTATAAGTTACGAGTTTTAACATTTAATCTTCATTCTTCCCATCTCTTTCTCTCTCTAAACTGATGTTCTAAGCCCTAGAACACCTCTTGGCACTCTTTTGAGCCTCTCCTTGCTTCTCTTGAAGTAATTCCTTACTTTCCTCCAAGTGGAATACCCATTAGAGGCTCGATCTTGGCGTTAGGCTCCCTTCTCACCCTTTAGTGGGAGAATCTCATGGTTAGAATTTGTTTGGGGGTTTCTCTTGTGGATCTATCATCACAAATATAAGATCTTTGACTATCCTTAAATATGTATATGGTATATACATTATATTTTCAATTTTATGGACATAAAAGCATGAAAATAGTTTTTTTGAAAGCCCTAGGTTAGGGTTTGACGTTAATGAATGTTAAATTTTAGATCTATGGATGATTTAACATGATTATATCTTTATGTTGTCGTTAAAACTATGAAAACTAGGAGTTTTGGGGCTAAGTGACCCATATAATAAAATTGATGTAATTATTGGTTAAATTGAGGGTTGTAATAACCCATTGCACAACATTCCATGAGTTTATGTGGCAGCTGACAATGTTAGGTGTTAAAATTGGAATTTTTAGTGTAAAATCGGAAGACACATGTAGTGATATGGGTTTGGGCGAGAGAAATCGGGTTGACGGTTGGACTCGTTTTGGTTGTTAATGAAATAAAATAATTAAAATACCGTATGATTGAATTGAATGATTAAGTTTGGGCACGAGTTGCTCCTCAGTGAAAAATTGAAAACTTGCACAATGTAAGGTAAGTCATTCTTTCGGGTTAATTTTTGTAAAAGCGTGCTCTTGGGCAGTCCACCCATTGATGTTTTCGAGAGAAATCAAAAATGTGTGCTCTTCGTGTTGGGCTATAAAATGGATATTTATTCCTCAGATCTCGCGTGGCTCGGTGGTGATAAATACGCCAGAGTTTATGGGCGCCGTCCAACTTTGGTACTTGATTGAATTGATAAATAAATTGGTTTGGTAAACCTTAATTGGATGAATGGATAAAATGGTGGAATATGGGAATGCGTTGGGTTGGTTCGAAAATGATGAGAGGATTCGTTATAATGGTTAGCTCAACTTTAATTATGGAGCACTGAACTATAACCTTTTTATTGAAAACTCAGTTGTGTGACGAAAATTTGATTTGGGACAATTGATGTTGGTTTAGGATGAACTTATGTGTGCATCCCGCATAGCCAACCTTGCATGTCATGCATACGTTCATCGTTAGTCTTTTTTTTACGAGATTCGGCTCATATTGTTCAACAACATTTCAGGTGATAGCGGAAAGAAGGGATTGGAGTAGGAAGCTTGTCGCTAGACCTTTTTTGAGTAACTGATAAAATTACACTTGCCTTGATAGCATTTTTATTTTAGAAAATGAAATTGTAAAGATGTAATCCTTGCTTTCTTTTGGAGTACTTAGATTATTGTATTTTGCGTTAGAACACCTGTGTTGTAAGGCCTTAAGGCCATATATTCATGTTATGTTTGCATGTGAGGACGTTTCGTTCGTTGGATGGGTTGAAAGTTTTAATCTTCAAATGATGTATCTCGATATTGAAGTTGGATTTTGGGTTCTTGAATTGAAAGGTAGTTGTTTTATTCTCAAATATATATTTTACTTCTCAAGTTTGCCTATCAAAACCATGTTCGAAGAATGAGAAAAGGGTGTGGTTTTCCAATACGTAGATAAAATTTTTAGACTTTTGGGCCGGGAACTCTCAGATTCCCCACCGCTTCAGCGGTGAGGAGTCCGCTCGAGCGAATTTCGCTGGGTGGCGTTTTATTGGAAATTATTTCAAACCGGGGAGTTACAGATTGGTATCAGAGCATTAGATTTGAATACTTAGAAATCGTGGGAGTGGTTGATCCATTGCGTGAGAGTTTGCATTAATGTGTGACATTTATGACTTGGTATGTTAGCATGAAATATCTTGAGTATAACTTGACATTCGCATGCTATGTAGTATTTGGGCATGGAGGTTGAACTCTTAGAATGATGTGTCTTGCCCTTCGGTGACCAGTTAACTAGTTTGGGGTTTGAGTTAGAAAGGCATTTGGCCGACGTCCGTTCTAATCAGAAATCCAATCAAGTTAGCCGGATTGATGTGTCATTCCAATTAGTTCTTCTCGTTATGTGTTGCATAAGGTGCGTTGATACTACGATACGTGTTATGTGGTATCTTGTTGAGGGGCAGTGTTGTCCGTGAGAGATGAGTTGTTGTAAGCTTTATTTTTTATATCTCTCCTTGTTCCTTCTTATTCTTAAAGTGATGTTGTCGAGACGTGGTAAAGGCCAAGGCCGTGTGTATGCCCAGGTTCTAAAAGATGGGGACGTTCATGCCCCGTAAGAACAAGTGAGTGATGTTGAAGTTGTTCAGGAGATGCTTGCTACGATGAGAGCGACAGCTGAGGTGACTAGGGCTAGAGCAAGGGCTCTCGAGCCAAGGGCCTCTGTGGCAATGAAAGAATTTCGGCGGTTAGATTCTCCAACCTTATCTGGGGAGCCGGATCCCAAAGTTGCTACTGAGTGATTGGAAGTAACCACGATGATCTTAGACACCCTAGAGATCACGGAGAATGAGTTACGTGTTAGGTTGGTGGTGTTCCAACTTCATAAGGATGCGAGAGAGTGGTGGAAGTTTGCTAAGACCACCGTGGACGGCACGTGGGCCGCTTTTACTAGGGTCTTTCTGAAAAAGTATTTTTTGGGTTCATCTAGAGACACGTATTGGGAAGAGTTTCTTTCTCTTATTCAGGGGAACCTCACCTTGGTTCAGTATGAGGCCAAGTTCGCGAATCTGTCGCGGTTTACACCTGAGATGGTGTCAATGGAGGAGTTGCACACCAAGCGATTTGAAAGGGATCTTCGACCTTTAATCAAAGATAGGATTGCAGCGTTGGGTTTTGGGGTCTATACCAAGATCGTGGAAGTTGCTATCCGAGTAGAGAATGTTATGGCAGAGAGCCACAAGATTAGGGAGAGCAAGTTGCACCAGGCAGCTTTTGGTGCTCAATCTGAAGGGCGTCAGGTGAAGAGGCAAAGATCAGGGGGATTGAGTTCTTATCCCATGGGATCTCAGCCTCAGCTACTGTCGGCACCCGCACTATCTATGGGTTCATTTGGGCGTTTCGAACGCTAGGAGATGGCATGCTACATGTGCAAGCAACCAGGGCACCGTGCTAGGGATTATACACAGAGAGGACAACAGCAGCCACAACACCAAAGGCAGACTCAAGGGAGGACCCCGTTTTCACGTTTCTAGTGAGGCCAGATGGGTCACCTACAACGAGATTGCCCTCAAAGAGGGAATGTTTAGGGTGCTACTAGTGCACATCAGGGATAAGCATCGTAGGGGTGACAGGGCTACGGCAAGTCGCAATAGTATTTAGTGGTGCAGTCAGTAAGGATAGAAGGAGGAGCTACCTCAGCTCAGTCAGTGAGGCAGCCAGGGGTCAGGGGCAACAACGAGCAAAATTAGGGGAACCAGGGGCAAGAATATGCTCTCTGGAGCCCAATACGTCAGTGGCACTGTGGCGCCGGAATTTAGGAGGTTATTTTGAAAAATATTTCAAAAATAAGAGAATTCAAAGATGTTTAAAAAATATTTTTAACACCTTAAAAACTAAATTTTGAAAATTCATTTTTATTGAAAATAGAGTCGCCATTTAGTTTTTGAGAAAATTTAAGAAAAACAAAAATGGCTACTGATCTTAAAGCGTTTAACCAGAGAAAGAGAGTTCGGGGGTTAAGGTATAAATCGAAAAAGGTGTTAGGCACCCCGTTCGCCCAACCATAAGGTTGGCCTCTACTAATCATCATTGGTTCTTTAATAGAATTTATCAAATGCATACAAATAAACAAAATAGAGGTAAAGAAAGAACATCCAAAATCAAATATAAAAATTACAAAATATATGTACATAGCACTCCAAATTAGGACAAATAAAGGGATGAATTCCTAAGTCATACGACATGCAATTTCTAACTAAAAGATACATGGAGCACACCCGCATGCAATTTCACAAAAATAACCTAAACTATCATAGTATGCATAAAATAAAATAAAAAACATATTAGAAGTTATCGAAGTTACCTAAATATGAATTTACTACAAAACTAAGCTAAATAATTCTGAGTATAACATTAAACTAACATGCATATTCTTAAATTATCAAAAGTATAACAAAAATAAAAACATACAAAATTTCTATATTAAAATTTTACCAAATTGAAGGAACCCAACAATAATTTTTTATGATACGAAAGTGTTTGAGGGCTTGAAAGAAAAAGAAATAAAGAAAAAAAATTTATAAAAGAAAAATTAAGCCAAAATAAGAAGGTTTAAAAAATACTATTAGACTACTAAAACAAAACTTAACTATTCACATTTTATATTTTAAGCAATGTAAAAGAAAAATTAAAGAAATAAAATGAACAAATAAATTTCAATTATCAAAAGACTTTTTATAATCTTTTTTAGTTTAATCAATATGAAAGAAAAATAAGTATTATAAAAAAAAGTAAAACTATAGAAAAAGAAGAAGAACATGGTGCTTTATACTAAATACTTACATTAAGAGAAAAGAAATACTAATCAAATTAATACTAAAAGAGAAAGAAAATGGATTATTATAGGAAATTTAAAGCTAGTGATAGGAAAGAAGAAAAAGAAAAGAAAAGAAAATAAAATGTTAGCAAAAGAAACTACATTAGCATTAAAAGAAAAAAAAAAAAGAAAAAATAAAAAATAGGAAAAGAACATTAAACTAAAATGGAACATTAGTATTAAAGAAAAGAAAAAAAAAGAAAAAAAAAAGAAATTAAAACTACACTAAATGAAAAAGGAAATAAAAACTAAAATGCATTACAAGGAAAAGAAAATAAAGATACACTACTTGGAAAAGGAAATAAAAAAAATAAAATACTAAAAAAAAAATGAAAAAAAAATGAAAAAATATTAAACTAATACTTAAAAGAAGAGGACGTTAATATTACAAGAAAAGATAAGAAAAAAAAAACAATGCTAGAAAAATAAGAGAAATTAAATACAACTATTTAACTAAAATGTGAAATATAGTATTAATTACTACATTCACATAAATATAATTGCATTATTATAACAATTAACAACACAACAAGTTGTAATTGCCAAAATATATTAGCACTACTTTGATGAATGAATTAAGAAAAAAAATAATGTGCTTAGTGTGGATGTGTAAACAAAGCAATTAATTAAAAAGATTAAACTAAATGAAGCAATTTAAACAATAAATAAGGTTAATTACATAAACAAAAGAAATGCACAAAATGAAATTAAAAGTTAACCCAATCACTCTAAGAGAGAGGAAATGGAGTTTAGAAGGATCGGAGATCCAAACGAGGTAACTAAATTGCCAGGAAATCCTCAAGTCAAGATGCGCTTCAATGGTCCAATCCTCGGGTGGTGATCCAAGCAAGGTTTCAATGTAAGCGTCGGAGATTCGAATCTCGCTATTTCGGCAGGATTTTGGCGTCAGGGCTCGGAATTGCTCGGTAACTCGGCGTAGCTTCTCTCACCAAACCTCTCACTCAAATTCTGTTCTCGAAAACGTACCAGAGGTATGGTATTTATAGAGCTCATCAACCAATGAGGTGCTGTCACGTTTTAAGACATGTTAGGCCATTTGGATATGGCGATCGCCAGGTTCAAAAGAAGTTCCACGGGGTTCTATTGACTGTCGCCACAATGCAAGTTGGCGGTCGCTAGGTTTTAGGTAGCGATCGCCACTTTTGGTTAGGATTTGTAAGAGGTTCTATTGGCAGTCGCCTCAATGAACACGGTGATCGCCTTACTTGGACAGCAAGTTTTGATGGTTCGATAAAATTTTATTGGTTTGAAGGTTCAGGGTTTAAATACCGAGCTTGGATCACTTCCCGAGGATCGAACTGAAGCACCATTCCAACTGTTTTCATCATCGAATTCACCTAAGATTAGGTAGGGTCAAAATGGGGTGTCTACAGTTGCCCTTCTTTGATATAATTTGCGTAGCAATGCGTGGAGCAAGTTGTATCAAAGACCCAGAAACAACATCCATTTGACTGAGCCGTCAGTCTTAGGCCACAAACACACAAGCATGCATATGATGTTGGTCGTACTTGAATTTTTATCGAGCTGCCTGCGTACCCCTTTGCTAAGGATCAGACCAAAACGTAGTTCCTGGGACAAAATACAAAATAAAAAAATGATGCATGACAAGTATAGTGTAATTGCAATGTGAGTCAATTTAGGGTCATGAGGAGGACCGACGAGTCAGTTTAGGGTCATGAGGAGGACCAACAAGAAAAACATCAAACTAATAGGTCAAGTTAAGGTCTAAAAATTTGGGACGAGGTGCGGGATAAAGTTTATGACTTAAAATTTAGATCTATCGGAAGCAAGATTAAAAGTCAAGTTACGGCTTAAAACTAATCTTATCGGAGAGATTGCAAATTAAATTTGGGATGAGCTGTAAGACAAAAATAGTTGAAAGCTAATTTACGGCTTAAAATTAGATTTATCAAGGTGAAACCCACGAATTAATGGGTCGAGTTAAGACCTAAAAACTCGGAACGAAACACGGCATATAAATAAGAGCTAAGTTATGGCTTAAAATTAAATTTATCGGGATAAAAACTACGAATTAATAGGTCAAGTGTAAAAATTCGAAATGAGGCGCGGGATGAAAATAATTGAAAGCCAAGTTACGGTTTAAAATTAAACTTATCGGAGGGAAAACGCCTTAAAAAGATTAAGGGTTTAAAAATTCGTCAAATTATTTCTAAATACATAAGATTTTCTCAAAATATTTTTAAGAAATTCCCGAGATCAAAAACACACACCATGTTTCCTAAAATAACACTCTAAATAAAGAGGAAATAAGGAAAGAAATAATAAATATATATAATAAAAGCCTTAAAACAGCCTCCTAAAACCCTAAAATCTCATGATTGAACAAACTGACACAGGGCCGCCAACTTTGGAGTTGGCGGTCGCTATGATAGAATTGACGTGACGGTTGACAATATGGCGGTCGCCAAGACTAGATCCTTCTGACACGGCGGTCGCCCACTTAAAACCCCTACGACACGGTGGTCTCCATGTGTCGCTTCAAAAACCTGGCAGGCGCTTACATTGGAGTTGGTGACCGCCAACTCCAGGCGCGCATCCAGCCCTTTAAGATGCGCGAGGTGGCTCATTTGTTCATTTCTCACTCTCTCTCTTGCTCTCTCGCTCTCTCAGACTCTCTCTTAGCTTTCCCCCTTGTTTTCTCACTTTCTTTAGCCCTTTCTCTTCGCCTCTTGTCCATCTTTGCTCCCTAGCTTTCACACGATGTTTACCCTTCTGTTCGTGATTTCATTCTTATTCATGGCGGGCCAAGGCCATGGGGATGATGACTTGGGGGCGCAACAAGGCCCATCC
>JAUMHN010409914.1:0-14578 GCA_032360265.1 Heliamphora ciliata
CAAATGTCCCGTTCAATACACACAAAGTGTACTGGCACAGAGAGTCAGAATAATAGACGACGCTATTATCTGTTCCCCGTAATCAAGACAGACCTACTAAAACTCTGTGCCATAGTCGTACCGATGGTATATCAATTTCCATCTAACATGTGAACATAAAATTTATATTATATAAGAACCTAAAATTTGATCTTCTATATGCAAGCCGTACTCTACACACCAAATTAAATACTATACAGAATATCGGACATCCATGCGTATCAAAGAAATGATACACATACATTGCTCATAAAGATTCTCATAAAATAGAAAATTAAAATTAAATACTAAAAACATGGTTTTCAGCATACCAACCCTAACATAACCCTGGTTAACAAGGCGTTCGTTGGGGCTGAGGTCCTTCGGGGAGGACTCGAGAAGTTTCATTTGTTGGGGCTGTGGTCCTTTGGGGAGGATCCGAGAAGGAGTGTTTGTTGGGGTTGTGGTCCTTCGGCAAGAGGTTGAGAAGGTGCCTTCGTTGGGGCTGAGGTCCTTTGGCGAGAGACTAAGAAGGTGCATTAGATGGGCGCAGCGGTCCCTCAGTGAAAGTTCGAGAAGATACATGAATTGCATATAATGCATATCAGAATGGATAAACCAATTTTAAACTGTTGTTACGATCTACGTGAGTCGTGACACAAAAACCATTTTCAAGGCTCTTGTAAGTCAAAAATGATTCTTAACCTCGCTTTCTCGTTGCTTGTGAAAATCATTTTAATGGCTTGAAAGAGAGTCAAAAATTGTACCTCATGTTCCTAACATGTTTAGCTTATATCTCATGTTCTGTCTAGTTTCTGCTAAGTTTTGGCTCATGATGTGGGATTTGAAATGTTTTTCAGGTACTCGTCATGCAGGTTGATTCAGAGTTACTGGAGAGGTAGAAGATCTGTAGTCTTTCTTTTTGTTCTTTCTGTATCATGTATGTTTACATGTTTTTTCGGTGTTAGAACTGTATAATGTAAGTCGTTTGGTGGTTATATTTGTGGGTGTTATGTTTGGTTATTTGTGGGTGTTTCACGTGACCTAGAGTTTGGGGCGTGACAGCTTGGTATCAGAGCTCTGGGTTCGAATGCCTAAGAGCCATGGGAAGATGGTGCATTATCGTGTGAGGTTGATTGCGTGTGCTTGATTGCATGTGTTTAGATGCTTTGATAACATGACCGTGTTAGCATGTTAAGCTTGAGAATGTTGTGTACATGTAAGCATGGAGGTTGAATTTAGGATTAATTAGTCTTACCTATGGGCGTTTGGATTAACAAACTTGGGATTAATAAACTTGGGAGCCAAGTTAGAAACGTGTTTAGCTAACGTGATTTATAGCCGAGAATCTGAGTAGGTTATCTAGATTAACACGTTATTCTTGTTTGTTCTCCTTGGTATGTGGGGTTTTTTTAGCACGAACCTATGTGGCAACGTGTTAGCATGTTTATGTGCTTTGTTTACGTTCCTGCTATGTGCTGCATCTTATGTTCTGTCATTTTCATATAGACGCGATGTATGTGAGGGGAGGACAAGGCCGTAGTCGAGGCTATGGTCCTGGTGTTGGCCAAGGGGATGTTCCTATCCCAGATGCTGGGGATGCAAATGCTCCCCAAGGACCTGTGGACGCGGTAGAGTTACTGCATGCGTTGGTGGGCTCTATAGGGCAGTTGGTTAAGGTAACTAGAAGTGAGATCGTTAGAGAGAGAGAGAGAGAGGGAGTGCCTGAGGCGAGGGATATAGTAGCGATACGGGAGTTTAGGCGCATGGATTCACCTATCTTTGCTGGATATCCTAACCCTATAGTGGCGACCGAGTGGTTAGAGCTAGTGACTCGGATCCTTGACACATTGCAGATTGTGGAGGATGAGTTGTGGGTTTCTTTTGCTACCTTCTAGCCAAGAGGTAATGCTCATCAGTGGTGAAGATATTCCAGAAACACTGTGGGGGTCACATGGGCAGCCTTTATAGGAGTTTTTCTGGAGCATTACTTCCCAGCTTCAAAGAGGGACTTATACAGGAAGGAGTTCTATACTTACCCAGGGGGGCTATGGATATCATACTGTATGAGGCCAGGTTTACGAGCTTGTCCCGGTTTGCACCAGAGTTGGTGAGCACAGATGAGCTGCATTCAATGAGGTTTAAGCGGGGCTTGAGGCTGGTGATCAGGGAGTGTGTGGTTACAATGGGATTTCGTGTGTTCACAAAGCTGGTGGAGGCAACAGCGAGGGTTAAGAACACTATGACTGAGATTCAAGCTTCCAAGGAGGCCTAGACACCTCGGGGTGGGACAGAGGCGTAGACAGGTGAGCATTCTAGCATGAGGCAGAGGTCCTCTGGTCCCAGCTTTCATCCATCCGGATTACCACAGGAGTTCTCTGTCCCAGCACCAATAATGGCTTCATCTGGGAGGCAAGAGCAGAAGGAGTTGATTTGCTATCGGTGCAGGCAGGCTGGACATCGTATGGTGGATTGCTCGCAGTCGAGGCAGTTCCAGGGTTCATAGATTCAGTCATAGGGGAGGGAGTTACAGATTTGTTATGGATGTGGCTAGCCTGGACATATTCGCTGGAATTATCCCTAGAGAAAGAGTGCACCGAGTACAGTGGGCACACCAGAGGGTTCATTTATGCAGGATCGATAGCAGCATCCCGCACTTCAGACCTCCAGAGTGACAAATAGGGGAACTTTAGTTCAGTCGGTACGGCAACCGATAGCGCCAGGTTTTGGTGGACAGGCCAGGCTGACGCCGAGCAGAGCGTATGCTCTCATAGCTCCCAGTTCTTCGAGGGCACCGGTCGTTCCTGATGATGCTGCTATGCCTTCAGTGAGTAAAGGTACTTTCTGAGTGTGCATATTTTGAGCCAGTAGAGCATTGCATTTCCTTGTTGCATCTATTTGGGAGTTGGTGATGGTTTCCGTGGGTGGTGTGCTGTGTTGAGGCATCGGTTGGTGAGGATGTGAGGTTGAGGTGAGTTGTAGATCCCGTGTCTTTGAGATAGTTGGCTATTGTTTAGGATGCCTGACCTTGTTTGATTATATCCTAAGAGTGGTTTGGCTGACCATCTCGTGTACCTGTGTCATTTGTGATCGACGGGGTTGTTTTCTTTTGATCTTGTGGTGAATTTCGGGGGCAAAATCTCTGAAAGGGGGGTAGAGTTGTGAAACCCTGAACCTTTTTTTTTTGCATTTTTTGACGTGCGTTTAGTGTTTTCATTGTAGCATGTTTATATGATTTTTGATGCCTGTTCGGGTTTAGATATGTATGCAAGGTTGGTTCCCAGGGTTGTTGGGTGCTATGATGCGGGTTTCGAAATAAAAAAAGAAGAAGATATTTTCGTGGCCTATAAATATCTGGCGTTAGATATTTTCAAAATATACTTTTAAAACTTCTCAGCTAAGTTTTCTCTATTTTCTCTCTACCTTTTCTCTAAATTCTTGGGGGTTTGGGGCTCAATTTTTGACAATCTAACTATTGATCCCTGCTATTGGCACGGTGGGCTACGCGTTCATCCAGACAAAATTTTATTCTGGCAAAGCTCGAGTTTGCACGTGGTTTGAGGTGTTGAGTTTTGAACTCACTGAGGTAGGATCCTAGACTCTCATGTCTTATAAGGGTGCTACGTGTAATCGTGTGTGTTCCTATCGATTAAAACAGTATGAAAAATTATTTTATGTTCAAACGAGGTTTTGGTTTAAAAATCTATTTTTAGTCATTTTCGGTGGATGGAATTGGGTGTCGGGTGTTCCTTTCAAGGTTTTGATGTTAGGCTTGGGTGTGGACATGTCCGAGGGTGTTGGATGGGAGTTTGGAGGCATTGATTAGAGGTTTAGAGGGTTGAAACAATGGATCGGGAACTATTTATGCGTGGGGTTAGTCGACTGGATCTTGGGGTCAGTCGACTGGATCCTGGGTTTGTGGGTTTAGTCGACTGAACCTGGGAGGTCAGTCGACTGAGTTGCTTCTGTTTTGGATATTTCTATTTTTCAGTGTGTTTTCAGCCAGTTGGGGGT
Organism: Heliamphora ciliata; assembly: GCA_032360265.1. Classification (NCBI taxonomy): domain Eukaryota; kingdom Viridiplantae; phylum Streptophyta; class Magnoliopsida; order Ericales; family Sarraceniaceae; genus Heliamphora; species Heliamphora ciliata. Next base: position 4,033 of record JAUMHN010409914.1, read on the forward strand.
TGTGGTCTAATCGACTGGATTCTGGGCAGAATGTTTTCTTGTTTGGGGGTTGGGTCCTTGGTTTCCAATTGTTTTCCAACGGTATTCAGTTGATTGATATATGGGATTAATCGACTGAAATACTATTGGATTCTTTTAGGGGTTCGATTGGTTATAATGTGGCTTTAGGGGTCGTGTCGTGGCCTCGGGTGTTTGTTTAGATGCCGTCCTCGGGGTTGAAATGCATGGTTAGATGGGGGTGTGGTGCATGGTTAGGTGCTTGGTGTTTATTCTTCGGTGGGTACGAGGCGTGTTTGGGCCCGTAGTTCTTTTTGGGAAATGTGTTGGTTTGTGAAATCGGGGTCTTATTGGTTTGGTGTTGGCCTTCGGGTTAGGCTTTGTTTTGTGGGTGGTTGGATGTCCAGGTGAGTGGATGTCGGGTTATGTGGTGGGTGGCGTCATGATGTGAAATTATACATGGCTATGTGCATTTATAACTCTAGTTTATTTATGTACGGATTGTGTAGAAGAATTGCATGGCTTTGATGTCGTTATGTGTAACATGGTTATGTGAAACGTAATGGTGGTACGTGAATTATGCATTAAACCCTGGTTTAGTTATACATATGTGTATGGGATGAGATAGATGAACATATGATTTTGTGAATGTTAACCCTAATTAACAAGGCGTTCGTTGGGGCTGAGGTCCTTCGGGGAGGACCCGAGAAGGTGCGTTTGTTGGGGCTATGGTCCTTTGGGAAGGACCCAAGAAGGTGCGTTTGTTAGCACTGTGGTCCTTTGGCCAGAGACTAAGAAGGTGCATTTTTTGGGACTGAGGTCCTTCGGCGAGAGGCCGAGAAGATGCATTAGGCAGGGGTTGCGGTCCCTCAGTGAAAGTCCAAGAAGATACATGGATTGCATGTAATGCATATCAGGACAGATAAACTAGTTTTAAACTGTTGTTACGATCTGTGTGAGTCGTGACACAAAAACTATTTTCAAGGCTCTTGTGAGTCAAAAATGGTTCTTATCCTCGCTTTTCCGTTGCTTGTGAAAATCATTTTAATGGCTTGAAAGAGAATCAAAAACTGCACCTCATTGTCCTAGAATATTTATCTTATATGTCATGTTCTGTTTAGTTTTTGCTAAGTTTTGGCTCATGGTGTGGGATTTGAAATGTTTTTCAAGTACTAGTCACACAAGTTGATTCAGGATTACTGGAGAGGCGAAAAACCTGTAGTCTTCCTTTTTATTCTTTCTGTATCTTGTATGTTTACATGTTTTTTCAGTGTTGGAACCGTGTAATGTAAGCCATTTGGTGGTTATATACAATGCATGTATGTTTTATATTGAGATTGTATTCTCGAGTTGGGTGTTATGTTTGGTTATTTGTAGGTGTTTCACGTGACCCAGAGTTTGGGGCATGACAGACAGTCTAGTACCTTTAGGGTACATAGACTCAAATTTTTAGTTAAAAAAAGATTTTCGTAAGTCTACCTCAGGATATGTGTTTCCCTTAGGAGGTTGAGCTATAAGTTAAAGGAGTATCAAGTAGTCCTGTATTGTTTATTCCACCATGGAGCTGAGTACATGGCAGCTTCTGAAGCAACTAAGGAGGCCATTTAGCTCAGGAACTTCCTATTACCTCTAGATGAAGTACCTTCAATTCAATCGGCTAATACACTTTATTGTGATAAGCAAGGCGGTTGCAAAGTCGAAAGAACCAAGAATTCACGAGAAAGAAAAACACATTGAGCGTAAGTATCACCTGATACGAGAAATTGTATAAAGGGGTAATGTTATTGTGACCAAGATTGCATCAAGAGATAACCTTACATATCCTTTTTCAAATAGTCTTCCGGCTAAGACTTTCGAAAGTCATGTAGAGGGTATGGGAGTCAAATGTATGGAAGCATGGCTTTGAGTATAAGTGGGAGATTATCAGGGTTGTATACTAAAAATCATATATTTATATCGATTTTAGTATTTAATTTTATTTTAATAAAATTATTTTTTTATTTTATGAAAATATTAATGAGCAATGTATACAATATCATTTCTTTAATATTATGCATGGTTGTCCTTTATTCTATACAGTATTTAATCTGGTGTGTAGAGTACGGCTTGCGCACAGAAGACTAGATTATAGATTCTTGCAGAATATAAATTTTTATTCACAATTTAGATGGAAATGAACAAACCATCGGTACCACTGTAGCATAGAGTTTTAGTAGGCCTGTCTTAGTTATGAGGAACAGATAATAGCATCGTCTATTCTTTCGACTCGCTGTGCTAGTACGCTTTGTGTGTATTGAACAAGATCATATTTGAGTAATTAATTTTAAACTGACTACATATAAATTAACTCACACCCCAATGTTATTATGAGTGTTTATACTCTTAATGCTGAAATAATTATTATTTGCATATATTTAATATTCGTTATTTTTGATTTATTAGAGGATGCGATCTTTTATGGATCTATAATCTTGGTGAGTTGGATAGCCGTATTAATTATATGGTGAATATTAATTATTGAGGTTATCCACGTCCCGTTTGTTTGGGATTGACGATACCTCCTTAAAGAAGTTTATAAGTTTGACCATGCCAAACCCTGTAGGTGAATTTGATTATCCGACGGTCAAATAAGTTAAGTAGAAAGGGTTAACGAATTTTAAAGATACCAATTAAATTAAATTATCAGCAATTAAATTTAATTGGCGAGTATAGGGAATATTAACATGGGGAGATGAGTTAAGCATTTAATAGTAGGAGCTCAATGCAAATTGGTCTTGAGATATTCGTTAAGAGTATAGTTACAGTTCTTTAGTGGTGTGAACTGTAATTTAGTGTTTTATGAAAATTGCAGAAGCCGCTGCAAGGTTTTCATAATTGCAAAAATCGCTGAAAGGTTTGCATATTTGCAGAAACTGTTGAATGGGTATCTAGGTTACACTAGAAGTTTATGTCATAATTACTCCATAGGTTCCTGTTGTAACCCTATAAATATGCGGATAGACTGAACCAAAATTCATAAGTCGTCTTTCATGACTAAGGTTGTTCAGGTTCAGTTGGTTTCAGTTCTTGAAGGATCATAACCCACACTACGTTCGGGAATCGCATTGGGAATACAGTAGAAGGTCTGACCGGAGTTTCAACTTGGAAAATCAAAGTTCATAGTTGAAGAATCAGCCAAAAGGTATTCATCTGAATTAACTGCGGTGGCACAAGTTTTATTTTTTATCGTTCGATATTAAAATATTTTTATCTGGAGTCTGTTTCAGCGATTGCCCGTCCACTTATTTTTAATTGAAAAAATCATTTTCAAATCAATGATCTTAACAGTTTGCCTCCAACACTTCTTCCGTGTCCATAATTTTAAAAGCAAAACAATACATATGCAGCCTCACAATATAAAACACACACACAGAGTAACCATAAACACACACACAGAATAAACCAAACACACATTGCAGAATACACACACAACGTAATACAAAACACACACACATGGCTGCCCCAAAACAAACCCACACACACACTCGGTGGCCATGCATGGCCAACGCTAAAGGTGGTGGTGGGTGGCCAGTAGTGGCAGTGCATAACACACACGGTGAAACACACACACATAGCAACCATAAACACACACTCATAGAATAGCGAAAACACACACATCAAAATACACACACAACGCAAACAAAACAAACCAACACACACTCGGCGCTCATGCATGATCTGTTGGAGGCAATACTACCAAGATCTTTGTTTTTGTAAAATGATTTTCGGTAAAAAAATTAACTGGATGGGTAAATGCCGAAACAGGTTCCAGATAAAAATTTTGACGAAGAACGATAAAAAATAAACCCATGCCACCAAAGTTAATTTAGAAGAATACCTCTTGTCGATCTAATCTTCAACTATGACTTGATTCCGAGTTGAAACTCCGGTCATATCTTCTACTGTATTCCCTTACGCGATCCTCGAACGTAGTGTGAGCTACGATCCTCCGAGAACTCGTACCAAGAGAACCCCAATATATTTAAATCTTGAAAGATAAAAATAATATCTAATAAATGATATATGATCTATCAATTTCAAACTTGTTCAGCCTACCCGTGTATATATAGGGCTACAATAGGAACCTGAGAAGTAATTATGAGTAAGACTTCTAGTGGAACACAAACACCTACCAGCGGTTTCTGCAATTAAAGAAAGACGCATAGCGGTATCTGCAATTATGAAAAACTAGCAGCGGTTTCTGTAATTTTCATAAAATACTAAATTACAGTTTACGCCACTAAAGAACTGTAATTATACCCTGACCCATAATCTCAAGACCTTCTCGCATTAAGCTCCTGTTATTAAATGCTTACCATTTCTCTCCACTTTAAGATTCTCGATACCCGTCAATTAAATTTAACTACTGAAAATTTAATTTAATCGGCATCTTGATATTCCTTAAACCCTTCCACTTAACTTATTTGACCGCCGAATAATTAAATCCACCTGCACGGTTTGGTCCGGTCAAAACTTATAAGTATCCTTCAGAGGGTATCGTCAATCCCGATCTTTCGGAACGTGGATTCTATCAATAATTAATATTTTTCATATAAATAATACTGCTGTCCAATTCATCGGGAATATAGACCCATATAAAATCGCACCCTCTAATGAATCAAAATAACGAATAATAAATATATGCAAATTATATAGTCAGTAGTTGGTACTAAATTAATTACCCCAAATATCCCATTCAATACACACAAAGTGTACTGGTACAGAGAGTCGGAACAATAGACGACGCTATTATCTGTTTTCTGTAACCAAGACAGGCTTACTAAAACTCTGTATCACAGTCGTACCGATGGTATGTCTATTTCCATCTAAATTGTGAATATAAAATTTATATTCTGCAAGAACCTAAAATCTGGTCTTCTGTGTGTAAGCCGTACTCTACACACCCGATTAAATACTATACATAATATTGGACATCCATGCATAACAAAGAAATGATATGCATACATTGCTCATAAAGATTATCATAAAATGGATAAACAATTTTATTAAAATAAAATTAAATACTAAAAATATGATTTTCAATATATCAACCCTAATAATATCCCACTTATACTCAAAATCATGCTGCCATACATTTGACTCCCATGCTCTCTACATGACTATCAAAAGTCTTAGCCGGTAAACTCTTTGTAAAGGATCTGTATGGTTGTCTCCGGATGTAAGCACTATGTCTGACTAGAAATCTTAGTCTGTGTACCTCAATGGTACTAGATTATCTACCTGGTAAACCAACATATAATCCTTAGTCCTTTTCAGATGCTTGATTATATTTATTTACCACAGTCCAATGCTCCTATCTCGGGTTAGACTGATATCTACTAACCATGTCAATGGCAAAGCAGATGTCGGGTTTAGTGCAAAGCATAGTATGCATGAGGCTTCCTACTGCCGAAGTATAAGGAACTGCCTTCATCGTCTCAATCTCATCAGGTGTCTTAGGACACTGATCCTTGGATAGAATGATTCCATGCCTAAAAGGGAGAAACCCTTTCTTGGAATCCTACATGCTAAAACGAGCAAAGATATCATCGATATACTTTGCTTGTGATAAGCCCAACATCCTTTGTTTTCGATCTCGCACAAGCTTGATCCTAATGATGTGATTGGCTTCTCGCAAGTCCTTCATACTTTAACCGCAGATAATACCCCCACATCGTTTTCGATGAGCAAGATATCGTCTACATAAAGTACTAGGAAGATCAACATGCTTCTATCATGCTTCTTGTACACACAGGACTCATCTGGACTTTAATCAAAACTATAAGACTTTATAGCTTGATTAAACCGAGTGGTCTAAGACCTCGATGCCTACTTAAGTCCATCAATGGATCTCTTAAGCTTGCACAACATGTGCTCCTAGCCCTTTGCAATGAATTCGTCTTGTTGTATCATATAGATACACTTCTCAAGACTTCCGTTAAGGAAACCTATCTTAGCATCCATTTGCCAATTTTTGTAATCGAAATGAGCGGCATGGATAAGAGAATCTGGATAGACTTAAGCATGTCTACTAGCAAAAATGTTTTCTCATACTTGATTCCTTCTTTCTGAGTGAACCCTTGAGCAACAAGCCTAACTTTGAAGATTTCAACCTTCCCGGCTGCTCCTCTCTTCTTCTTGTAGATCCACTTGCATCCAATGGGTTTTATCCCTTTGGGTGGTTCTACAAGTTCCCAGACCTGATTGGAATACATAGATTCTATCTCTGAATTCATAGCCCTTTACCAAAGATCTCCATCTTTATCTTGTAGTGCTTCATTATAGTTACAGGGTTCGGTATCCAGTTCTATCGGGATCTTGTTAGAAGACTCTCCTAAGAACATATACCGGTCAAGTTGATGAACAACCCTCCCACTACGACGAGACACTACCTGTGTCTGTGTACTAGCAGTAACAAGCTGCCAGAATCTGAACCTTATGTATCAGCACCCTGTTCTTGGTTTGCACCTGTCCCAATAATCCTTCCACTACAACGTGGTAATAGAATATCAGTGACTTGTGGTTCCTCTTCCATTCTATTGGTATTTTCTCTTAGTTCTTCCAGAATAATTTTGCTTTTTGGCCTGTGATCCATAATATAATCCTCTTCCAAGAATCGGCCATTGGTGCTAACAGTGACCTTCGGATCCTTAGGATTATAAAATAGACCACCCTTCGTTCCCTTAGGATACCCCACAAAGAAACAGACTTCTGTCCTCGATTTCAAATTACCCGCGTTCCCTTTCAGCACATGTGCTGGACGCCCCAAAAACCGAATGTGTTTTAGACTAGGCTTACGCCCGGTCCACAATTCTGTGAGAGTAGAACGTACTGACTTAGAAGGTACCAAGTTCAGAATGTAAGCTGCTATTTCTAAAGCGAATCCCCAAAACGAATATGATAAACTTGAATAAATCATCATTGACCTTACCATCTCCATAAGAGTCATATTCCTTCTTTCTGCTACACCATTCTGCTGTGGAGTGTCAGGTGCAGTCAACTGGGATGTAATCCCTTCTGATGACAAGTAGTCCTTAAACTCTCCAAAGAGGTATTTCCCACCACGGTCGAATCATAGTGATTTAATACTTTTACTCAGACGTTTCTCCGCCTCCGCCTTAAATTCTTTGAATTTCTCAAAGCATTCAGACTTGTAGTGTATCAGGTAAATGTATCCATACCTTGAGTAGTCATCAATAAAACTGATGAAGTACTCAAAGCCACCTCTAGCTTGAATTTTCGTAGAACCGCACACATCAGAATGAAGCAGCTCCAACAATTCTTTAGCTCTATAGCCTTTGGCCGAAAAGGACCTCTTGGTCATCTTACCCTCTAAGCAAGATTTACAGACTAGAAGTGCCTCCACTTCTAATGAATTCAAAGGTCCATCTGCTACCAGTCTGTTTATCCTTTTTAGATTAATATGACCCAAGCGTAAGTGCCAAATAAACGTTTGGTTCATAAAGAAGGAAACTCTCTTATATGGTAAATTTGATGCGTTATTCATTTCAGTTAGTTGCAGTATACGAGAGATTGGAGTAATAATATAAAGTTTATCCACTAATGTACCAGAACAGATAACCCGTTTATTATTCTTAATAATCACAAAGTTATTAAAATAAACAAAATATTTGTCTTTAGCCAATCTAGAAACAGAAACTAAGTTCCTTCTAATAGTAGGTACATAAAGACAATCTCTCAATATTAAAATCAGATCTCTACCAAAACTGAGAGTGACATCTCCTACTGCAACTACTATTACCTTTGTATTATTGCCCATATGTAGGTAAATCTCCCCATCACTAAGTTGTCGAGTTTTTTGAAACCCCTACAATAAATTGCAGACATGATTAGTGGCTCCCGTATTCACACACCAGGTACAGGTAGATAACACCACTAAACATGTTTCCACAACCAGTGAACAGAAATTATCGTGTTTGTTCTACCTTCTGAGAAATACTGGACATAACTTTTTCTAGTGTCGGGTCTGGTTACCGTGAAAACGTCTGCTTTTCGGCAATCAAATAAGTTAAGCGTAAGGGCTTAAGGAATATCAAGATGCCGATTAAATTAAATTGTCAGTAATTAAATTTAATTGACGGGTATCGAGAATCTTAACGTGGGGAGTAATGGTAAGCATTTAATATTCGGAACTCAATACTATATGGTCTTGTGATTATGGGTCATAGTGAAATTATAATTCTTTAGTAGTGTGAACTGTAATTCAGTGTTTTATGAAAATTGCAGAAACCGCTGCTGATTTTTCATAATTGTAGATACCGCTATGAGGTTTGCTTAATTGTAAAAACCGCTGATATGTATCTGTGTTCCACTAGAAGTCTTACTCATAATTACTCTCCAGGTCCCTGCTGTAGCCTTATATATATGCGGGTAGGCTAAACAAATTTCATAACTTGTCTTCTAAGACTAAAGCTATCTTGGTTCTGCCAGTACGAGTTCTCAGAGGATTGTAACCCACACTATATCCAAGAATCGTATAAGGGAATATAGTAGAAGATCTAACCGGAGGTTCAACTTAGATTCAAATGGTAGTTGAAGATTCGACCGGTAAAAAGGTATTCTTCTAAATTAACTTCGGATGCACGGGCTTTATTTTGATCGTTCGTCATCAAAAGTTTTATCTGGATCCCGTTTTGGCGATTGCCCGTCCAGTTAATTTTTTTTCGTTAATCGATTGTAAAAACAAAGAGCTTGGTAGTCTTACCTCCAACAGACTCAAAGCCTTGGAGGCAAGAGATATACCTTTGTTATTGTTGATGAGTACTCTAGATACACTTGGGTGCTTTTCCTAGCTTATAAAGATAAAGCCTTTGCCTCTTTTGTAAAACTATCTCGGAGAGTTCAAAATAAAAAATGTTTTCAATTCACTAGTATCCAAAGTGCTCATGATAGATAATTTGAAACAAAGTTTTAAAAAGTTTTGTAATAAAAATAGTATTAACCATAACTTCTCTGCTCCTAGAATCCCTCAACAAAATGGAGTTGTTAAGAGGAAGAATAGGATATTGGAAGAAATTGCTAGCACCATACTCTGTGAAAATAATATACCATGATACTTTAGACTGAGGCTGTCAACACAGCTTGTTTTATGGTGAAAAGAACCATGATAAGAGTTTCTCTCAAGAAAATCCCATATGAGCTTTGGAATGGAAGAAAACCTAACATCAGTTATTTTCACACATTTTGGTGCAAATGTTTTGTTTTGAACAACAACAAAGAACTTTTCGGTAAGTTCGATGCAAAATCTGATGAAGGTATTTTTCTAGAATATTTTTTGTCATGCCCTGAACCCCGGGGGTCCGTGAACAAATCCCAAACCGTCTCGTATAAGAAATTACCCAATTAAACATTTGTTTCATTAACGATTTGAACTCAAAATGTATTTGAAAGAAAATAAAGATTTTTGATAAGTAACCATGTCCTCATGTATATAAAATTACAATCAAATGCTTTGGATTTCCAAATGTCCATTGCCACAACAATATCGTTAGAGTAACCCATTTTTGCTTATGTACAAACATAATATAGAACACAGAATCTTTCCTCAAGCCCCATTCTCAAAATGCATTCCTTGCCCTGGTATCGTCCCTGGTCCTCAAGACCTGTCCTCAAGACCTAAAATGGTTTGGTAAACATACATGAGCCGAAACTCGTACGATATAGATTAACTCGAATATAATGCATGAATTATGAGGTGTGATGGGTGCAATAGAAGTAAAATATAATTTTTCACCAATTTATTATTCCTTCACATGTACACACCCACGCACACCAAATTGTTCCAGTTCATCATTTCATATTATTTATATCATTACTTCATTATCCAATTTTTCACAAAAAAAAAGTGTCACGTTTTCATTACCCGATTTATGACAAAATCGTATCACAAATAATGAACCGGTATCGGGTACAGCATATAGAAATCCCTCCGTATTAATTCCCAATAGGCTACGCGAAGCCATTGGGTAATAGATAACTCTATAACTCACCACGATATAACACCACATTTCGGGAGCTAACCTGTGGGAATATGGTCCCTATCTTGCACAAGTTTTCGATTTCTAACCGCGGACCCACCAGGCCAACTTAATCCACATCAATCAATACGGTTCATTATTTGTTCAATTTCACAAAAATATGGGAGTCCAACCCACAACCGGTTTGTAGAGACCCGGTACATATTTATTTTATTTTTCATATTTTCGATAGGAGAAGATGCCAAAATAAATTTGGACATGAAGGCTATAAAAATTTTGCTCGTTAATGGCTGAAGTAGTGAAATGTGAAAATGAAATTGAGATATATGGTAACGAATGTTGTTGATAATGAATAATTCAAAATATTTAAATGAGAGCAAAGTTGGAGATCTGGTTGAATTGTAAGGAAATTCACAGAATTCAGCTTCAGGGTTCACCGCTCGAGCTAACTCTCGGGAAAATGTCGGGAGAATTCTGGAACATTGGAGAAGTTTTGGGGGCATATATATATA
>JAUMHN010409925.1:0-14578 GCA_032360265.1 Heliamphora ciliata
TCTCTCTCTCTCTCTCGAGCCGCTTTAATTTCAAAAATCTGCTTCTGGCTGCAAAATCAGACGACACCCAATTTGTCACTCTTTAGTACCAATATTTATCTTCTACAGACTACAGTGACGGCAAGTTTCGAAGATCACCCGTCTTACGGGTTCTGTGGTTTCCTGTTATGGAGTCTAGATTCAGACACTAGTAGACGGTGTTCTCTCTCTCTCTGTACTTCATCTGAACTTTCTTTCTCTCTTGAATCTGTTCGCTTTCCGTGTTTCCATTTGGGTCTTCTAGTCCCCATCCCCTACTGATTAATTGGTTTCTTAGTGAATTTTGATCCATAATTTCCCTTTTGGTTGACTCGATTTGGAATATTCTAGATCTGTTGCTCGGTATCAACTCCAATTGTTGTTTTAGGGCATACATTTCTGATTTGGGTTTTACCCTTCTTTTATATTTCTTTTCACAGGTCTGATTAATGTGGCTATTAATGTCATTGATTGATTGGAAATATCAAGTCCAAAGGGACTTAACAATGTCTGTCACTAAAAAGATGTGAATGAATGAATGTATGGTGGATTCTTGTTTGATTTATATGTTAACTGCATCAATTGGTATTGCCGACTTCTTCGCAACATGTGAGGCCCTAATGAATAGACTGATGAATCAATGATTTTGACAGAGAAATCGATGTGCCGTTTGGTCCGTTGGGTTTGATCTGTTTCAGTATCCAGTGAGTCTATCTGTGGAAATCATAATCATTAAATTTTGCAATACTACAATTGATGGCATTTTAAGCTCACTGGTGCTTTGTTTTGACATGGACGCATGGTCTCATGCAAATTTCTTACATGAGTTTGCACATGTGCCTGCATTTTTGCACCTTTAAACTTGTGACAAGAACCATACTTAGTGAGAGAGTAGTTGTAACCAAACTAAACCAAAGCATATTTAATGATTATGCAGTAAAATAGTGGTTTGATTGTAATATCCCGTCCCACATCGATGGAAGATAGAAATTAAATATGATATATAAAGAAATCTGTGAGTTACTACTAATAATTTCTTGCGTTCTTAGGCTCTTTATTCATCTTATTGAGTCAGTGGTCCACTTGGGTTGTTATAAAGGGTATCAGAGCCAATCCTGGTTTTCCATGTAAGGTTCCGTGGTGGTGTAGATAGAGGAGTAGAGGCTTCGGAGAAAAACAGAGGCTCCGGAGAGGAATAGAGGCCCTGAGATTGTATACTTTGTGCACGTTTATAGGCTGCTCTGTGTTAGTTAATAGGCTGCTATCCACATCCCAATCAGGAGAAGAACCTGGGCCATACAACGAGGGCGTCGCGTATTTGAGTGGAAAATATTGCAATATCTCATCTCACATCGCTGAGAGATAGAAACTAAATTTGATATATAAAGAAACTTGTGAGCTACTACTAATAACTTGAGCTTAAATTTTTGAGCCGCGATGCTAGGCTCTTTAATCAAGTTATTGGGTCAGTGGTCCACTTGAGTTGTTATATTTATGATGACAACCATTAAATGAGTTTTATACTTTCATATATCCATACTAAGGGATTCCCCAAAAAAATGATAAAAATTTGTTATTGTAAGTTGATGATGCTAACAGTTTCAGTGGTGGTATTTTTTATTTGGTAAAGTTCCTTGATAGTTTCCTTTATTTAGTTGGGTGCTTCTCCAAAAGTATTTATGTATTTATTTATTTGCTCGAGGACATTAGCGAAAACTAGTTCAAGGTGGAGTGATTGGATAAAAATGTACAATAATTGTTCTATTTAAGTGTCTTTAATTGTGGGATTTTTGTCTTTTTATTTTGATCTTCCAGTGCTCATGATTTTCAAGGCTTAAATGCTTATATTTTTCCTCATTGATTTCATCTGTCATGTATTCTCTATGTTTCTATTTAGGTTTTGGAGAATCTGATATGGTCTGGCTCCTAGTAGATTGGGTTGTGTTCATAAATTGTGTGTCTTGTTGATGTTGAGTTGAGATTGTGATCAATCATGCATTTATATGTCTTGTTTACGTAAGGGACCATTGATCATGTGACCTTTATTGATGAGTGTTTCCATTATCAGAGTTAGAAAGGATGAAAAGGCCATCTATCTTATGATTCTTATTGTGAGCCGGTTACTTTAGAAGAAAAGAGAAAAGCCAAGTGGACGACAAGATTTTGTTGTTTAAGAATTGTAATGATACTATATTATCTCTCCCTCTTGACTTTACCTTTAGTTAGTGGAACATAGTCTTGCCAAAAATTTGAATTTGGTGGCATGGTTCCTACATAATCTGCACACAAAAAAATTCAATTATGAACGTAAAGATTGGGTAAACTCTAGAACCGGGTAAATTGAGTTAACTAAGCATAAGGCAATGTGCTTTGTTATGTTGTGTTTCTCATATGAATTGAGCATTGGTTTTCCTAAGACTTGGATAATAAAATCAAAAGGGTTTGACTTGAACCATGTGACATCTCATATAGGCTTGGGTTTACTTGCGCCTCTGTTCAATCTATAAACACAAAATAAGCCTAACCTGTAAATTCACCAAAGTGGAGAATGAACTATAAAAACTCATAAATCAGCCAGCTTCAATACAATTGGATACCTGAAATTTGTAGGTGAAATTAAATTAAAAATAATGAGGCCAGAAGTGAGAGTATATAGCAAAAGCATGCAAGTGTCTATCAATGGATATGCAAAGGTCAGAATAGCTATAACATTATTATATTATATCTGCATATGTCTTAGAATAAGCAATGTGCATTGCCATCCTATGATAGTAATTTCCCTGTTTGTACTTTCTATGTAAGCTTTCTACATAAATGTCCCTTCTACCTAATTAAATATAGGTATGCTGATAATTCATGAAGCAAAATAAGAAAATATTAAACCCCTCTTGGGTCTTCCTCCCCAAGGCCAATTGAGATAAGTTGGCAGGGATATGGTATGAAAACTGTTAGAAATGGTTTTGTTGTGGTCTAAATGGATACATGTTTTTTAAGTCTAATATTATTGAGAACAATGGTAAAATTTGTGAATTGAATTCTTCCAAAACTTATGGGATTTGGAATGAATGGGCAACTATATTTTTTGTTGGCTTAATTGTGATAAATTGAGTGTTAAAATTGGTTAACTGGGTGTTATTAGAATCGACGGAGTTTGTTGATACGAGTTCTCGTAGTTTTGACGTTAAGAATTCATGATCCCTACAAGCGAGGTGATCAAGAGTGCTAATGTATGATACAACTATCAAAATTGTAGAATAATCCAAGAATAGGTTACTATATGATTCAACACATGGAGGGATGATAAGGGAAAAGAAAAGTGGTGCAAATGGGCTACAACCCCAACACAAGGCCACAACTTAAAATTCAAATTCTCATTAATCAATTTTGACGTTGACAATGCCAAGCCTCTTATTTGTAGGCTAACAATCTACCTTAATTGACAACAATTTTATCAAAAATATCTTAACTAAATACTTATCTAAATTTTTAACAAGTAACGAAACCTAATACTATAAGAAAACTAAAGAATCAAATACTCCGAGTATATTGACAAATTTCTATTCTTTTGAAATTTGAATATCTCTAAACATGCAATTCAAATAATGTTTTGTTCAAGTAGTTGACAAAGTCCTCTAGAGATTGAACGCCCAATCAAAGTCTTCAACTCCAATGACATCAATTCTTTTTAACCTGATGAATTTTTTGTTGGTGGACAATCAATAGGATTGTATAAGTTGAGTACATTCTCATGTTGAAAGGATTCATGGTTTGATGAAACTGTTTTTTGCATGGAAATTTCTTGTTCTTCAATGGTTGGAGGAAGAATAGGATCAATTGACTCATGAAATGGAACAAAAGCCAACTTGCCTTAGTCCAAAATGCGGTAGTGTTGCTGAGTACGCATTGAGTTGGGTGATCTATGAGTTGGCATCTTATCCTTTTTTAAGCTTATTGGTATTAATCAAAATATTTTCAATTATGCTTGAATCTAAAAGTGTTTTCTATCCCCTTATAAGTGGTGTTAAATTCATCAATCAACAAAAGACCAAAAGCTAGTGTAACATTAGTGAGATGAACGTCACACCAAATCAGATCAAAATAATCACCCATCTGGATAAGAACCAAACACTTTTGAGAGACTAAAAGAGGAGTGTTATCAACCCAAAGTAGTTGATAGGATTGTGAGTGTGGTTCAAGATGTTTCATCCTTGCAACACCTGATATGGCGATGCACGCATTGTACATCCTACACCAATGACCAGTATGAAAATTATTAGTACATTTCCACTCCATCAAGCATTTGTGAAAGGTGAAAGCCCGCAAGGAGGCCTACAGTTTCTTTTTTGGCTATTGTATTTTTCTTGAGTTTTGGGCCAGAAAAGGCTTACGGCCTTAGGATGGGTCTATTTGGATTTGGATCATTGTCTTGGGGTTTAGGCTCTTAGGTTATGGGTCAAAGAATGGTATGGTGTGGGAAAACTTTCGGGTCAAAATTATAGTTGGGATTTTGGTTCAGGCAAGGTGGGTTTTTCATGGGTCAAACAATTGATCAAGTTTGGATCTGGATTGAGGCAAGGATATAGATGCATGCCAATAAATTCGAGTTACACTTAGGGTTTCGTCCCCTTCGCAATTCATTGAGATGGAGAGGGAGGGAGAAAGAGAAAGAGAGAAAAAAAGTGAGGTTTGGGAAATACCAATCTCAACGAAAATATGGTTGAAGTTGGTGTTGGTGGTGATGAATTGCTTGACAAAGATAGTGTTCCAGCAATGGGTGGGCAGCATGATGGTGGTGACTGGTTGGACGATGAGGCTTCATCATAGATCACAGCAACCAGGCTTCGATGCAAATATGGGTGTTTCACGATGGTTGACGACGATTGCAAAGGGTGATATGGTTGACGATGGTGATTCGCTGGTGATGGAGCTTCAGTTGGTTGTGGACGACTGTGGTAGTGTTGCTTCAGCAAGGGAAAGAAGGTTGTTGGGTCACGATTGAGAAGAGTTCAACTAGAGTCTTGACACAAATACTGGTTTGTGTATTGTGGGTATTTGGATAAGTAACGAAGGGTGAGAAACAATGAACAAGAGAGATGAGATCTCGAGCCAAAATTTTGATTATAATTGATGTAACACGTGGATGGATGAGAAGGGGGAAAAAGTAGAGCCGTAGAGCAAATGGGCTACAATAACACTAGGCCATGGCGTAAAATTCCAATTCTCATTAATAGACTCAAATGTTTCAATGCCAAACTCCTTATTTGTAGGCTAATAATATATCTCAATATATAACGCTCTTATAAAAAATAACTTAACTAAACACTTGTACAAGTCTTTAATAAATAAAGAAACTTAATACTATAAGAAAACTGAATCTAAAAGACGATAATTAATAAAATTCGCAATTTGAGTCCTTGTAGGAAACAAGAGACAAGGATAATTATTGGTGGAGATTTTAATGGGCATGTAGAAAACAAAAGACAAGGATATGAGAAGGTTCATGGGAGATTTGGTTTTGGTGATCGAAATGAGACCGAAGAGGGGATCCTAGATTTTGCAATGGCACTTGACCTTATATTAACCAACTCTTCCTTTAAAAAGAGAGAAGCACACTTAATAATTTTTAAGAATGGGTCTCATAAAAGTTAAATAGATTATTTCCTTACTAGGAACATAGACCGCCTAATATGTAAAGATTGCATGGTAATTCCTGGAGAGCTTAACATCATAACATAGATTTATGGTAATAGATATTCACGTTAAGGGCCAACATAAAGCGAGAAGAGATATTAGAATTTCACGAACTAGGTGGTGGAATCTTATAGGTGAGAAATTGAAGATTTCTAAGGACAAAATGTGTAAAGAAGTAAGATGGGATTTAGAAGAAGATACAAATACTATTTGGAGTATAATAGCAGAATATATATTAAAAGAATATTAAAAGAAGTTCTTAAAGGGTCGAAAGGGAAATGCCCTATAACTAAGAAAACGTAGTGGTGGAATGACGATGTCCAAGCTACAGTAAAAGTGGAGAAGGAATGTTTTAAAAGGTGGCAAAATGATAGAAATGAGCACAATTTTAGGAGTTATAAATAAACTTATAAGGACGTTCAGAGAATCGTTAGAGATGCGAAATTGAAAGGAAAACAACAGATCTTACTCAAGTTAAATGTATAAAAAATGAGGATTCAAGGGTGTTAGTGAAGAATGAGGAGATTAAGGAAAGGTGGAAAACCTATTTTGAGAAATTATTAAACGAAAAACATGTGAAAAGATTTGAAGTTGAGGAATCTGATAACTCAGATGAAACTAAAGAATATAAGTTCTATCGCAGAATAGGAAAGTTTGAAGTGAAAATTGTAATGAAAAGAATGAAATCAGAAAAAGCTTTAGGATCAGATGGTATCCCTGTGGAGGTGTGAATGCCTAGGCGAAGTGGGAGTGTCTTGGTTAACAAAGTTATTTAATAAATCATAATGACTAGAAAAATGCCCAAAGAGTGGAGAAAGAGTATTCTAGTACCTATATATAAAAATAAATGAGATATTCAAAATTATAACTACAGAGGTATTAAGTTGATGAGTCATACAATGAAGTTATGAGAAAAAGTAATTGAACATTGTTTAAGGTTAACAACAACAGTGTCACAGAATCAATTTGGTTTTATGCCTGGCAGATCAACCATGGAAGCAATTTATTTACTAAAGAGATTAATAGAGAAGTATGGATAAAAGAAGAGAGATCTTCATTTGATTTTTATAGACTTAGAAAGCGTATGATAGAGTTCCTAGAGATATCATATGGTGGGTGTTGGAGAAAAGGGAGTGATGAAGGGTTACATTGATGTAATAAGAGACATATATGATGGAGCTGCCACGACAATTAGATCACCTACATGAGAAACAAGTGAATTCCCGATTACAGTAGGATTACACCAAAGATCGGCTTTGAGTTCTTATCTCTTTATCTTAGTTATAGATGAATTGACTAAACATATTAGGATGAAGTCCTATGGTGTATGTTATTTGCTGATGATATTGTCTTAATGGATTAGACTAGGAGTGAAGTTAGCGCTAAGCTAGAAATTTGAAAGAAAGATTTAGAATAAAAAAGGTTTCAAGTAAGAACAAAATTGAATATATAGAATATAATTTTAGCAGTAATAAAAGTATAAATGGTGAAAAAGTAAAGATTTAAAACCAAAAGATATATAAGTGTGAATATTTTCGTTATCTAGGTTCAATTATTAACAAAGATGGACTTGTTGCAAATGATGTAACCCATAGAATCAAAGTTGGTTGGCTCAAGTGGACGAGTGTTTCCGGAGTTTTATGTGATCGACGGATATCCACAGAATTAAAAGAAAAATTTTATAGAACAACTATTAGACCAACGATTTTATATGGGACATAATGTTAGGCTGCTAAGAAAGATCACATAAATAAGATGAGTGTTGCATAAATAAGAATGTTAAGGTGGATGTGTGGTAAGACTAGAAAAGATAAAATTAAGAATAAAAAGATTCGTGGAATGGTAGGGGTTGCACCAATTGAGGATAAGTTGAGAGAAAATAGATTAAGGTGGTTTGGACACATACAATGTAAATTAGTTGGTGCAATAGTAAGAAAAAGTGACAAGATCACGAGTAATGAAAACACTAAGGGGAGGAATAGACCTAAATTGACATGGGATATCGTATTAATAAATATATGAACATATTAAAATTAATTGAAGATATGGCTCTTAACAGAGTTGGATGGTATTAAAGGATTCATATAGCCGACCCCAATTGATCTAGACAAAGGCTTAGTTTGGTTTGGTAATTCGAGTCCTTGTGTGTCTTCTACAGTCGGCATCACTTTTCTTTTCCAAATTCAAGAAATAATGCAAGTTTACTTTATATGGGTCAGTTCAAATTTTGTATAAAATTTGTCCAATTTGTATAAAACCGTAGTATTGAAAATATTACCTGTAGGTTTGATGAGGGTGTGTGGGTGGGGTGAGTCTCATCCATTTAGGCAAAGGTTTGTGCCATTCTAGCAAATTGCTCCTGAGCAACATTTTTTGGTGAATATCCAACCAAAACATGGAGCAGTCATGTGGAGAGATGAAATGAGAACCCTGCGAACTTAGATAGCTCCAATGCAACACAAACCTTTGCATTTCATGCCCCTTAATTTAGTTGCATGTGTAATCGTTATTTGTAATTTTACTGAGGCCTATATAATGGGAACATTTTGGTTGTGTAATAATGTTCAATCATTTCCAATCCATGGATTCTCATGTATGAATAATAAAGGTAGAATTATGATAGATATAGTGAAAGAGAATCTTATTTGCGAAACATTGGCTTGAATGTTTCAATTCTAATAATATTTCGAAAATTTTAAGGAAGAAACTTGGATGCAATATACTTGGGTACTTCAAACAACATCTCGTATTTCTAGTATGTACATATTGGGTACTAGTACTATGCATGGTACTTCTGCATGCACACTAGGTACGCGAAACATGTACTTATAGAATGTTAGCATATGGAATTAGGATATTTTATTATTTAGATATTATTTAGGATATTATATTATTTTATTTCCTTTTTAGTTAATTTAGAATATTATATAATCTTGTTTCCTTTAGTTAAGGGTTCAAGTTTTTCTTTTTAAATTAGAGTTTAAGCCTATAAATAAGTTGATCTTCCAATGTATTAAGTAAACTTTGAATGAATAAAAATTGAGTTTTTAAGTTTAGATTGCTAGCTTTTAGAGTTTCTTTTCCATTCTTTTTAGTTAGTTTTTTAATCGTTGGCCGTCCGACATCAAGTGGTATCAGAGCAAACAATAATTCTACAGTTTGACAAAGAAGAAGCACCAGTCTCGTTAAACATCATTTTGT
This sequence comes from Heliamphora ciliata, assembly GCA_032360265.1. NCBI lineage: Eukaryota > Viridiplantae > Streptophyta > Magnoliopsida > Ericales > Sarraceniaceae > Heliamphora > Heliamphora ciliata. The sequence continues at coordinate 8,911 of JAUMHN010409925.1, forward strand.
TGACAAAAAAAAAAAAACTGAAATCGAAGCACCGATGCTGTCACCTTGCGCTGCCACTGCCGCCTTCACTCGCCACCACTTGCACTCGTTGCCGCTGCCCCAACAACCACCACGACCAGCTGCCAGTGCTGGCGACCTCCACAGTTGCAATCACCAGTCGCGCCATCGCCACTGTCGCCGCCGCCCTTCACTTTCACCCATACGCCACTAAGTCCAGCCCAATATTTATGCCTAAACTTTTTTTCCTTTTTATAGCCCCAACCCATAACCAAAAAAAAATTAACCTTTTTATTTTTTTTCAACATCTTTCGTCCGTTTCATTTCTCTATGATGTCTCTACCTTCTATTTCCGTCAAACTACACAAATTTTCCCAACGTTGCTTGTTACCACATGAATGCTTTGCCGTTAGCCAAAAACCATTTATTTTGCCACACGAAATCTTTGCCAACGTCCACTCACCAAAAAATTCTGTGGCTACCACGTATACACCACGTAAAGGACTCCTACGAGCAAGGGTTTGATTCGTAAGTTTATCTATTTATTTATTTTTTTTTAAAAAGTCCAAAAAGGAGAAAAACGGGAGTGTAAAAAAAAAAAGAAAGGAAGAGGAAGGAGTCCAAAAAAAGGGAGAGTAAAAAAAAGAGTAAAAAAAAAAAAGAAAGCGGATAAGAGTAAAAAAAAAAGAAAAAAAAAGAGTCAACAAAAAAAGAGTAAAAAAAAAATGAATTTCTTTTAAGAGAATATGCTCAACATTCATGCACTCTTTACGAAGCCACATTGATAGCCTTGAACAATTCCTAATAGCAATTCAAAGGCAACCAATATTCGGTAACAATATCACATAATAAGATTCTGGTGTTTGATTATTTTGTAAAGCTCAAAAATTTATAACAATTGTCAGACACTTGTCGTGTCTTATCTAATGTTGCTAATCAATTTCTTTTTGGCTTACGTCAAGAAATTCAAAATGAGAAGTTGCACTTTTATAACAACTTAGAAGATGTCTATTAGAACGTTTTAGCGGTAGATGTTTATTTAGAGGAAGAAGTGATTCTTCATCCTAACCCCACTTCCTCGCCACCGGTTCTTGAGTTCACTGATGCTCCTCCTCCTCCTCTTCAAGCTTTGGCTGTGCACGACATGCCGTTACAAGTGCCTTCACCACTTGCAGAACCTTTTCAGCATGAGCATATAATACCTTTCCATCAGATTGATTTTATGGGTGTTGAAATTTTTTTATGGGTTATCAAACCTTATTTGGTGGATATTGTCAGCAGTTTTACGATTACACTTCATTGGCCAACAAGAACCAGAAGCAGTTGACTTATTCACGCTTGTAACGCCCCAATTTTCAAAATATTAAACCCATGCGGAAGGTAAATAGTAATAAATGAGAGGGTTTTATTTGGAAAGCAAATCTAAAAAACGTGCCATTTTATACCCAAGGATGCCCAAATGAAAAGTCTACAAACCCCCCTTTTTAAACAAACCCAAATTTTTGAATAAGCTAAAAGTGGAACAAAACATACATTTGAATGAGAAATAACCCCTTTCAACTCAAATATTTGAAAAACCAACGTTTTAATGTCTTAATATTACATCCGAACTGAGAACTTCAAACCAAAACACAAATCCACGTCCTCACATGCATACAAAATATGAATCCATGGCCTTAGGGCCTTACAACACGGATTACTCCAACTCACAAATCCATTTATCCAAATATTCAATGCGAGAATTTTATTTACAAGGAATATGTAATTCTACCAATCTGAACAAAAGGATCCCATGGCCGTATTTCTCAATCCATAGCTTTCTTTTAACTATCACCTGAAATATTGTTAAACATGAGTCGATACTCGTAGGAAAGAGACCAACAATGAACATATGCATGATATGCGATGATGGTTACGCGAAATGCAACATATAGTTTTATAAAAAACTAACCCCGTTTTCCATCAATTAAACCCATTTCTCTTAACCGATTTTCTTTATACAAGATAACTCATTTCTTGACCGTTCATTCTATTTCATTTCACTTATTTCGAGTTCTAAATCCACAACTCACATACGCACACACACATATCTCTATCACCTCACATCTTAACCGACTCGTGGTTTACACACTAGGAACCGACGCTGGACGAGCTTATAGACCCATGTCGCGCTACTACCAACCAAGGGTGTAAAAACGGCCCGGGCTGGCCCGGGCCCGGTGTGCTTATGTCAAAAGTTCAGGCCGGTCTGGGCTTTTTTCCAAGGGGGTAGGCCCAGGCCCCAAGGGTATAGGGCTCGGGCTTAGGGCTTAAGGCTCAGGCCTCAGGCCTCGGGCCGGGCTTTTGGGCAGCCCGTTGGGCTTTTTTCAAGCTTTTACTTTTTTTTTTAAATTGTTGTTGTAACTTGTATAATATAAGTTTAAATTTTTTTTAGTTATTAGTTGTTGTTGTATTAGTTTATTATTAATATATTAGTCAAACTTCATAATAAATTAATAAGTTAATTTATTATTTATAACAATATAAATAATAAAAACATGAAGTTATTAGTTGAAAATGAAGTTACAATTTATATATAAAGATATCATTCTTTTCTTCCATTTTTCATTTTCTTTTTTTTACTGAATTGTTCAGTTTGGTACTTATCCATTACAATGTTTCCAGCAGTTTTTGTTGCATGTTTTGGATCTCTGTCTTTTTTTTTTCCGCTTTATTATTAGAAGATAAGTTCACTGCTTAATTATATTAAGTCACCAAAATATGTATTCAGGTGGATAAGTTCTATACAAATGCTACGCGTGGTATGCAATAGAAGCTGTTGGACAAAGTGGAATAGTAAAATAATGTAGTTTTAAATTGTGAGAAGTTATAGAAAATAAGATAGTGAGGAAAAGATTTAATAGGTATTTAGGGGCCGAGGAAAAGATTTAATAGGTATTTAGGTGCCGAATTTGTGTTGACCAATTAATGTTTGGCGGGGTGTAATGCGTGCATGTATTTTCTTTAAAATTTCACAAAAGAAAATTATAAAATTTCATTTTCAAATCTGCATGAAATTTTACTATAGGCAAAGTTTTTTTTTGTCCTTTTCTTTTTAGTAGAGGAATAAAGTAATTTTGACATGATGGTATATGTATGGTTTAGATTGATCATCCTCCTATGGAATCATACAGAATCTTTTTGTTGTAACTTCATATATAAATAATAAATAATTTATTATTTATTAGTTGTCCGGGCTAGGTCGCCGGGCCAGGCTGCGGGCCTCGGGCCGGCCCACGGGCCGGCCCACGGGCTCAGAGTGTGGGTCCAGGCCCAAAAAACATGTCTTCGGGCTCGGACCGGGCCGGGCCAGGCTTTTTTCGGGCCAGACCCACACAATGCCGAGCCTCGGGCTGCCCACGAGCCCCGGGCCATTTTTACACCTCTACTTCTGACCGGGCCACGCGAGGCCCGCTAAATAACGGTGCGTTCTATAATCCACTTCGACTAACATCTTACTTCTCGGTTATTAGCCGATGGATAGGTCACCTAATCTGCGCAGTTTTCCGGTCTTTCACCGAGGAACTATTTAAGCCCAACTGAAACGATCATTGGATCTAAATCGGTCCTTTTTTATTTATTCAATCACAATTCTCAAACACGAGTCTAACCCATCAATGGTTCCTCGTCAATACCCAACACGAATATGATTGAAAACAATTAAACATATTCTCAAATACGAGTCAAACCCAACAATGGTTCCTTTCGTCAATACTCAACACAAATAGGATAAATCATGGATTATACAACATTAATTCCATACATTTCACATATTCCAGTTTTTATTAGCTTAAAAGCCAACCAACACATGTAATTCCCAAAAACTCATCACATTTTCATGGTTTGTTCAAAACTCCCAATTTTCATTTCATCATTTTACATATCCTTAAATTCATGGATTTTATTCAAGGTTCTCAACCCAACGATACGCCATTTTTATCAATTGCAAAGATTTATGAAATTAGCATATCTATGAAGTAATACAAGTCCCAATTTCTCAAAAATCCAATCAATTTCACCATTCGGGTCCAACGACCCCAAAAACCCCAATTTTCCCATGATTTTGACAATAATCAAACCCTAACATTTCAAAACACAAATTAAAGGTTTTCACAACCCAAGATTTACTAAATCATTCATCAATTTCATCATTTAATCCCTTAATCTCAAAACCCCCATTTTCATGGATTAGCCCTAAAACCGAACCCTAATATTTCATTTTTCAAATCCAACAATATCCAACCACATTAATGATTTAAAAACATTTTAAATTATTCACAAGTTCAAGATTCGTTCAAATCTACCATCAAACCCAAGCCTAGAGTTTTAAAACATCATTTTCATGCTTTCATGTATATATATTTAAATATACAACTCATATCACATAGATTTTTAAGGATAGTCATAGATCATATCTCTTTGAAGCCCAAGCAACTAGGATCAAACCCGAACAAGTTCTAATCAACCGAAACCTCCAACTAAATGGTGAGAAACGAGCTTCCGACGCCAAGCTCAAGCCTCCAATGGATATCCACCAGGTGAGAGCCAAGAAATCCATTCTAATGGAGCTAGGAATGCTCCAAGAACCACCAAAATCAACTCTAGAGCTAAACTTTTGATTTAGAGAGAGAGAGGAGAGGAGAAAATGATGAGAAAAAGCTTTAATCTGATCTTTAAAGTCTGTCCCTGACGCAGTCCGTCCGGACGCCCTTAATCCCGTCCGGACGCAAAACACATAGGCCAATTTCCGTTCAGACACTGTCTGGATGCAAAACCTTCTGGCCCATTTCTGCCCGGACGCACATTCCACTACACCGTTGTCCCGACTTTAAACGAGCATATTTCCTTCATCTAAACTCCGAATAGGGTCATTCTTATGTCCAAATTGAAGCCCCGGAAGTCTACTTTTCAATAGTTCTAGCCTCACATCAGAATTCATTTTGTACAAAAAGTTATGACTAAAATAGTGAAGGTATGTCACTTTTCTTCACACATTTTTCGCATATCTTTGTCCGAACTTCTTTTTGGAACATTATTTTTTTCATCGAACACGTCACGACATGTTTTAATTAATCCTTTTAAATTACAAGAGACCGCGCCCCTACAACGCTACTTGCTTATCTAGCATGGCCACATTCAGTACGTCCGACCGAACTCGAGGATGAGTTTTTTTCTCAGTGGAGGAGAATGATGTGAATAATATATGGAATGCCAGCATGTGGAATTAGGATATTATAATATTTAGATATTATTTAGGATATTATATTATTTAGATATTATTTTATTTTCTTTTTATTTAATTTAAGATATTATATGATATTGTTTCCTTTAGTTAATGATTCAAGTTTCTCTTTTTAAATTAGGGTTTAAGCCTATAAATAAGTTGGTCCTCCAATGTCTTGAGCAAATTTTGATTGAATAAAAATTAATTCTTAAGTTTAGATTGCTAGTTTTAGAGTCTCTTTTCCGTTCTTTTTAGTTGTTAGTTTTTTAATCGCCAGCCGTCCGGCATCATAGCTTCATAAGACTTTTTCTATACATAGTGTCCTCTCAAAATTATGGTTGGTTAGTATATATATATATATATATATATATATATATATATATATATATATATATATATATTTGTATT